>SKCR01011026.1:0-70073 GCA_019454045.1 Zanthoxylum bungeanum | reverse complement strand
GCATGGTATAGTAAAACTGTCAGGATCTTTCAACTTCGGAGGAAGTTTCCTCTAAATGATGGCACTGCATTCTTCTGTTAATGCTACTGTCTCGTAGTCTCATAATCTTCGTTTTTGTGAAAGAATATCTTTCATGAATTCGACATAGCTGGGCATTTCTTCCAAGGCTTCTGTAAATGGAATGTTGATATGCAGCTTTTTGAAAACCTCCAAGAAATGAGCAAACTTCTTGTCCAATTTGTTTTTCCGAAGACGTAGTGAAAAAGGTGGAGGTGGAGTGATTTGAACTTTTTCCTTTGCTTCTTTTTCCTCCATACGTTGCTCTGCTTCTTTTAGAATTTCTTCAATGGATGCTTTGATTCCAACATCTTTGTTGATTTTAGTACCGCTTTTCAAAGTAATGGCTTGACATTGTTCCTTCCCTCGGTTCCTTGGATTTGGTTCTATGTTGGTGAGAAGATTCCCTGGCATTCTGTAACTCTGAGCATTGGCCAATTGTCCAATTTGATTCTCCAGTGCTTTAATGGAAGCAGATTGGCTTTGATTGAATGTTGTTTGGGCTTGAAACATAGCATCGTATTTTGCTTCTTACTTTTTGAACATCTCTGCAAACCATTCTTTCATTTCTGGTTCTTTTTCATACTCCTGGCCTTTGTTCTGCTGTTGGAATCCAGGTGGTGGATTATTCTTTTGCCCTGAATTATTGCTCCATGAAAAATTGGGATGATTCCTCCACCCTAGCTTGTAGGTGTTGGAATATGGATTGTTCCCCTGTCTGTTGAAATTGTTGACATAGTTCACCATCTCTTCTTGTTAAACTGGTTCTGGTGCTCCTCCATATGGTGAACTTATGGATCTGGCGATGTTTACAACTTGTGTGCTAAGTATTTCCAGACATTTGCATATCTGATCCAGCTTGGTATTCACTGCTGTGTTAGCTCCAACTTCATAAATTCCTGTAATTCTTTGAATCATGCTCCTATCAGTTGGCCACAACGAATTGTTGTTTGCCATTTCTTCGATTAAGTCCCATACTTGATCTTCTCATTTTGCCATCAAAGCTCCTCCACATCAGCATCAATTATGGTTCTCATCAATCCAGAAAGTCCATTATAGAAGGTTTGGACTTGTAGCCATTTTGTAATCTCATGGTGATGGCATTTTCTGAGCAAATCCTTGTACCTTTCCCAAGCTTCTTAGAGAGATTTTGAGTCATGTTGCACAAAGGATGTGATGTCATTACTCAACTTTGCTGTTTTAGCTGGTGGAAAATATTTTGCAAGGAATTTGGTGGCTAAAGTGTTCCAAGTTGTGATGGAACCTGCTGGTAGTGAATATAGCCAAGCTTTTGCTCTGTCTTTCAAGGAATATGGAAAAAACCACAGTCTCATTGCTTCTTCAGCTCCTCGATTGTAATTGAAAGTGCCAAAAACTTCCAGGAAGTTACTGATGTGGGCATTAGGATCTTCAGTTGCATTCCCCCCAAACTGAACTGACTGCTGAATCATCTGAATGCATGTTTTGATGTCACACGCATTTGCTGGTAAGGGATAAAGTACAATACAGGAAATGAAGCCGTCAACCACCGGAATGGTTCGGTCTCGAATGGGAATTGGTGGTGCAACTTCCAAAGGTTCAAGTTCCAAGTTAACAATTGCTTCTTGCCCTTCTCGCCTTTCTCTTCTCAACTGTCTGATGGTTCTTTCAATTTCTGGGTGAAGCGGTCGAAGTTCAAAGCTTCTAGTTCGTCTCATGTAGTGTCTAAGAACCTGAAACACAAGAAAACAAAAACAATATGTAAAAAGAAAATTGATACAAGTAAATGTATCTAACCACAAAACTAATTGTGTAAGATAAATAAGTCCCCGTAAATGGCACCAAAAACTTGACCGGCGTAATCACACGCGTATAACGCAAGCGCACGTATCGTTCAATTAGTATAAAAGTATCGATCCCACGAGGACTTAATACCTAGCTATTAATTTTATGAGGCCAAATGATTACTAGTATCTAACAGATTGATTGATTTACTGTGTGGTGACTTTAAACTTAAAAACAAGTTAATAAAATTGCGCAAAAATAGGTTAACGAAAATTCAAATTTATAAAACTATCCAGGGTTGTGAATTCTTCCAATATCTTTTAAAAGATGAAGTGAGTTATTTCACGTTTGTGCAATATATTGGTTTATTAACTTGGAACACGAAAAATATGTAAAAGCCTCTTCTGATGGTCAGATACAAATACCCAGTGTAACGTAGTAGGACACAGAAATCGGCGACGCTGTTCCAGGCTCGCGGCCCGGTCGGGAGTACGGAGTAGCCCACATAGGACTAAACCGGAGAAATAAAATGGAGTCGCCACCCAGTGTGAACTGGGAAATGATTTAAGGCCGCACTCACCCCTCGCAAGGGAAGACCTCAAACAGTTGGGTTCTGAATGGTCCCTTACTTATGTCACTTGTAATGAATGGATTTATGCAATAATGTAACCAAGTCTACGCAACATACACATGTAAGATTAACTAATATCTAAGTTTGCACACATGGGAATAAACAAAATAAAAGCGAGCACGCAATCTCATGAACATATTAAATAGATAAATGCGGAAACAATATAAAACAAATAAATGGAAATCAAATACGAAATAATAAAAGACTAATAATGTGAAATATATGCGGAATAATAAATATGTGACCAAAGAACTTGGCCATTTTCAATGTAGGACTTCGCATACCCGGTTGGACGTATTCCACGTATAACCAAGCATGCCGTGTCCGGGACGACAAAATAAAATATAACAAAGGGTGCCCTCAGGTCTTACCTTTTATGTCGCTTCTCGGGAGTGCGTTGGGACGTCGCCGGAAGGGTTAATGTTCCATAACTTTTCTGGCTCGCTTGTCTGCTGTTTTGGGCTGTTGTTTCTGCTGTCTTCTTCACTATTTTCTGCTGTTTTACCGCAGTTTTGCTCGCTATTTTGGGACTTTTTATCTCGGTTTTGGCTACTGTTTTGGGTTGGTTCGGGGGCCGATTTTGGGTTATTTTCTGGGCTGTTTGGCGGACTGGTTTGGGGTATATTTTGGGACTGGTTTTGACTTAGTTTTGGGGTGATTTTTTGGGTGAGAGAGGGCTTTGCGTCGAGGAAGGCATTAGGGTTTCTTCTTTTTGTTTTATGAATGATGTGTGAGTGTGAACGAAAAAAAAGAGATCATTAGGGTTGTTAGAGACAAAAGGGTGTGTGCGTGTCTTGTATTTGATGAGCAACGTGTATGGTCGGTGCCGAGAGAGATGTGTGTGTTTTGAGTGGTCTGTGTGTGTGTGTGTTCAGTGAGTGGCCGTGTGTAGTTGTTGTATGTGTGTGTTCAATTTGTGGCTTAGGGGTTGTTTAATTCAGCTAATGAATAGCTTGTTGTCAGTTTGTTTGTTTTGTTATTTATGGCCGAGAGTAGAGTTTGTTAGTGTGTGGCGTGCAAGGTGTCAATGTGGTGTGCTTCAAAGTGTTCAGCCATGAATTATGTGGATCCGAGAAGAGTGTTTTGGTTTCTTGTTTCTTGTTAAGGGGCTGCTCGGTGATGATGAGAAGGGAGAAGGTGTTTGGCCGATGGTGTGTGCGTCAGTGTAGAGAGAGGAAGAGAAAGTCAACTGCTATTATGGTTTTTTTAGTGTTGTGAAGGTAGAGAGAGGAGAGAGAGAGGTGAGAGCCGTTTAGGGTTTTTAGAGAGAGATGATAGAAGATGGAGATGAGCCATGTAGAGAGAAAAGAGAGAATAAGGTTTTTGTTGTTCTACGTGAGTGTCAGCTCTCTCTGTTTAAGGGTTTGGTTTGTGTGTCTTTTTATAAGAGTGGGTTAGGGTTGTCCTTGTATGGGTAGGAAACGAAGATTGTGTAATAATTGGGGAATATTTAATTAGTTTGTTATAAGGAAATGATTTCTTTAATTTAGGAAGGTGATTTGTTTTAGTTTAGGAAATGGATTTATGGTATTTGATTTGATTTATTTAGTTTAGGAATGTGATTTGATTTGATTTATTTAATTTGGGAATGTGATTTGATTTGATTTATTTAATTTGGGAATGTGATTTGATTTGATTTATTTAATTGGGAAGGTGATTGATTTGATTTTAACATGTGTTTAATTATTTTGGATTGGGCTTGGAGGCTTGGGCGTGTGGCTTGGCCTTTTTTGGTGGGCTCGGGCGTGTGGGTTAAAGATGAATTTTAAAACAGAGATCCAACTAGCGAACCCGAAGCTAAGCAAATGAATTAAGCCCAACAAGGTATTGATTTATGAATTTTCCCTTCCGACGTCTGTTTCCCGTGACTTCCGCAACTTAAAGGGTAATGCCTCTATACGAGGCTCATCATCGGGACTTATATGAAAAAATGCAGTGCCTACAATCGCCCCCACTTTGATGGGACTTGTGCAGTGACAGTGACAATCCTATCAAAGTAATGCAGTGTATTTTTACTTACTTGGCTCGCCAGCTGCTTCCTGACTTACCTGTTGCTTCAAACTTAGTTGATCTGGTGGTGAGGTGTTGCGACCCCTAAGGTTCATCCCTGCAAGATGCTGTGATCTCTAGGATTCATTACCGAACTGAGCTGATGTGAGGTAGTTCATTCCCGAACCATTACTTGAGGTGGTCCATTCCCGAACCGTTACTGTGAGATGATGGTCTTGTTCCCGAATTATGATGAGGGTCTTGTTCCCGAATTAAGATGAGGGTCTTATTCCTTGAATTGAGTTGAGATTGATGGCGAGGTGTTGTGACCCCTGGGTCTTGTTCCAGAACCACCGAGTGGGTTTTGTTCCCGGAGTGAGCTGAGGGTATTGTTCCCTAATTGAGTTGTGGGTCTTGTTCCCGATTGTGGGTCTTCTTCCCAAATTGAGTTACGGGTCTTGTTCCCGATTGTGGGTCTTCTTCCCAAATTTAATTGCGGGCCTTGTTCCTGATTGTGGGTCTTGTTCCCAAATTGAGTTGCGAGTCTTGTTCCCGATTCTGGGTCATGTTCCCAAATTTAATCACAGGTCTTGTTCCCGATTGTGGGTCTTATCCCTAAATTGAGTTGCGGGTCTTGTTCCCGATTAGGGGTCTTGTTCCAAAATTGAACTGCGGGTCTTGTTCCCGATTGTAGGTCTTGTTCCCAAATTGAATTGCAGGTCTTGTTCCCGATTGTGGGTCTTGTTCCCAAATTGAATTGCGGGTCTTGTTCCCGATTGTGGGTATTGTTCCCGATTGTAGGTCTTGTTCCCAAATTGATTTGAATGTGGGCTTTATTTCTGAACTGTGTGGATAGTGGGCTTTGTTCCCGAACTTGTGTAGAGAGTGGGCTTTGTTCCTTGGGCTTTATTCCCGAACTGTATTGACTGTGGGCTTTGTTCCCGAGCTGTACTGAATGTGGGCTTTGTTCCCTGGGCTTTATTCCCGAGCTATGTAGAGAGTGGGCTTTGTTCCCTAACTTGTGTAGAGAGTGGGCTTTGTTCCATGGGCTTTGTTCCGAACTTGTGTAGAGAGTGGGCTTTGTTCCCGAACTGTGTAGACAGTGGGTTTTGTTCCCGAACTGTGTTGAAAGTGATGGCGAGGTGCTTTTGACCCCTAGGCTTTGTTCCCGAATTGAGCTGACTGTGGGCTTTGTTCCCGAGCTGTGTAGAGAGTGGGCTTTGTTCCCTAGGATTCATTCCCAATACTGCTGACAATGTGGGCCTCGACCCTGGGATTCATTCCCGAAACGGCTGATAATATGGGCCTCGACCTGGGCTTTATTCCCGAACTACTGATAGTGTGGGCCTCGACCTGGGATTCGTTCCCGTAACTACTGTTAATGTGGACATCGACCTTGGGATTCATTCCACAAAACTGCTGACACTGTGGGCCTCGACCCTGGGATTCATTCCCCGAAATTGCTGGTAATGTGGGTTGCCATTCCCGGCTTGCCCGCCTTTGCCATTTTTTTTTCTTTTCTTCAAAATCTACGAACAAAAACAAAACCAAAAATGCGTGTATGTGACGTGTATGCATGTATACATGGATGTATTTCATATTCCGATGGGTTAGGCCTCCCTTGTGTTCCTTAGTGCCATTTGCCTACAGATGTCTCTGGTCGCCCCCTATGTCTGCTTATAATTTCCTTCTGCCAGTTCTTTTCTGGTGATTGTTCAGTTCTCTTTTGTCTCATGGCTCAAGTTCCTGTTACATCCCTTATTCGCGGGGTGGTAGATTGGTCGGCCCCAGACTTGGCTTAGCTTTCTGTTCTTCGCTTCTTTTATTAGGTCAAAGTAGATCATGTGATGTGACGTTCCATTCCAACATACTATACTGCCTCTTACGAAATAGTCCCAATAGTTATACATATTGTTGCCCTCAAAGAATGCCCAGTATTGAAACCAGAGAACCTTCAAAACATTTCAACGCAACTCAAATCCAAGTCTTTGAATAACTGATCTAAGCCAGACTCAAAATGTGTGTGTGAAAAGGTTCCATTGCAGATTCATCCCTAGGTAAGCAAACTCAATGATTTCGTCAAAAAATTGGGATCGATGGGTCAAACCAACCTAGATGTCTCAATTATGCTTGCAGTTGCTTTTCTGTGCTCAATGTGGTATGGTTTTCTTTCTCTTTTGTCTTTTTTTTTTTTGAACTTCTTTTTTTTTCTTTTTTTTTTCAACACACCTACCCTTTAAGGTAGCATTTCTCCTCATGGTGGTCCTAATACTCGCCCATGGATAGCTTCACGCTTATCGGTTATAGGTGGTTTAATTATTTTCTTAGAGACTTTTCTTTTATTTTCAACCATACCACACATCATAATACAAGCAAATCAAGATAGACATCTAAGCAAACGGTCATTCACCGACCTAAAATTTCTTCAACTAGTCACCTTCCCAACTACTTAGGTTTTCACAACTAAGAACCTATAATGAAGTGCTTACGAGTCTAACATAGATCAATCACTCAAAGTATCAGATAAAATCACATCAAAAGTTTATCGTTTCTAAGATTTCTCCCTAAAGCAAATGATTTCATCATTGGACTTATGCCTAACTATTAAGGACTAAGAACAAACAATTTTTTTCTTTTTTTTTCTCTCTCTTTTATTCTTCTTTTTTTTTTACTGAAGGCCTCCCAATGGTCTTTCTATCCTTTCCATAAAGTTTTCTGTTTCTCGGTTTCTTTTTCCCCGACATCCAAGTTTTCTAAACTCTTCTTGACAAGTCTTTCTTTTCAAACCCTACGGATATCTATGATGGCTTTTAAGACAAGGGATTAGCATGATGCGTGTATGCATGAGATGCAAGTGGTTATCAAAACAGATATCAAAATCATGCTTCTGACATATTTGGATCATGTTTGGATCTTCTAAGCCCATCAAGGTTTTCTTACAAGTTGGCCCATTATCATTTTAAAGCATTCAATCACATTATTGCGAGGTGAAAACTTGTCCCAGTTGCAAAAGGCCCAACAGGTTTACACTTTTGCGATAACGTGGCTAAACAACTTCAAATGATAGGGGACCCAAACACAAAGTGGCCCATCGACATTTTAGAAGCTTTTGGCCTAATTGTCATAAGACACAAACTCGTCCCAGTTTAAATGGCCCAACAAGTTCATAGCTCATGACGAAAGGTCCAACTGAATCAAAATGATGATAGTCCCCAAACGCAAGTATAAAGGGATGGTTTCCATTGGTCATACAACTATGGCTCACGTGTGGGTTTATAGTAGTGTAGACAAAGGCTCTCATCGGTGAAGGATTGCCCGCAACTAGGTTTCCCCACTCAAGGGTTCGAGCAACCAAGTGAGGTACCATTTTTATACCTTAAGGTACGTGCCAACGAGTTATGATGCATGACTAACTGTCAAATGGATTTCCTATTGAAGATTCCCAAAATGGGAGGGTGGAGCGAACTCTCTTAAATACCCTTGCCTCTTAGGCTCTTATCGCCTTGGTGATAGGAATAAACAATAGGTCCTGCAAATTAGTCCATCACGGTAAGCTTCGAGTAAATGATTATCTAGGTGCATTCACAGCTTTTCCTTTCAGCTATAGAAAGGTAGTGAATGAAGGAAGACACCAAACCATTACCTAGCCTTCCCCTTCAACCTACGGTAGACACGGTTAACTAAAACAAAAATCGCAAACATTACAAGATATTATTTCGAGGCCAATTCTCTATCCCTAGTGGAGTCGCTAGACTATAGGACACAGAAATCGGTGACGGTGTTCTAGGCTCGCGGCCCAGTCGGGAGTACGGAGTAGCCCACGGGGGACTAAACTAGAGAAATAAAATGGAGTCGCCACCCAGTGTGAACTGGGAAATGATTTAAGGCCACACTCACCCCTCGCAAGTGAAGACCTTAAACCGTTGGGTTCGGAATGGACCCTTACTTATGTCACTTGTAATGAACGGATTTATGCAATAATGTAACCAAGTCTACGCAACATACACATGCAAGATTAACTAATATCTAAGTTTGCACACATGGGAATAAACAAAATAAAAGCGAGCACGCAATCTCATGAACATATTAAATAGATAAATGCGGAAACAATAAAACAAATAAACGGAAATTAAATACGAAATAATAAAAGACTAATAATGCGAAATAAATACGAAATAATAAATATGTGACCAAAGAACTTGGTCGTTTTCAATGTAGGACTTCACATACCCGGTTGGACGTATTCCAC
This sequence comes from Zanthoxylum bungeanum, assembly GCA_019454045.1. Lineage (NCBI taxonomy): Eukaryota > Viridiplantae > Streptophyta > Magnoliopsida > Sapindales > Rutaceae > Zanthoxylum > Zanthoxylum bungeanum. Next base: position 61,383 of record SKCR01011026.1, on the reverse strand, counting down.
GTCCAACCAAGCTTGCCGTGTCCGGGACGACAAAATAAAATATAACAAAGGTTAGTGGGAGCGCACTGACATTCATTGTCCTTTACGTTGATGATGTATTGCTTATTGGCAATGACATTCCCATGTTAACATCGGTGAAAGCTTGGCTTTCATTAAAAATTCTCCATGAAGGATCTGGGAGAAGCAGCCTTTATTCTAGGAATAAAGATCACATGGATAGATCTAGAAAGCTGCTTGGACTCTCCCAGAGCACGTACATTGACAAAGTGTTGAAGAGATTCAACATAGATCAGTCCAAGAGGGGACTGTTGCCAGTGTCACATGGCGTCACTCTATCTAAGGACATGTGTCCTAAAACTCAAGATGAGAGAGACAACATGAGTCAGATACTGTTCGCCTCGGCAGTCGGATCGATTATGTATGACATGATATGTACGCGACCTGATGTCTTGATGCTTTGAGCATGTGTAGTCGCTATCAGGCCGATCCAGGTTAAGGTCACTGGATGGCAGTTAAGAATATCCTTAAGTATCTTAGACGAACTAAGGATGCTTTCTTAATCTATGGAGATGGAGAACTTGAGGTAACTGGTATACCGATGCAAGTTTCCAAACCGATGAAGACGACTGTAAGTCGCAATCCGGGTACATATTTTGTTTGAATAACGGAGAAGTAAGCTAGAAATCTTCCAAGCAAGAGACTGTTGCCGATTCAACAACAGAAGCGGAGTATATTGCTGCAGCTGAAGCAGCAAAAGAGGCAGTTTGGATCCGTAAATTAGTAATTGGATTAGGAGTAGTTCTGTTAGCAGTTGAGCCCGTTCAATTGTATTGTGACAATAATGGGGCTATGGCGCAATAGTCATAGTATTATCGAGACTGGACATTGATAATACGAAATTGACTAGTATTGCACTTGTGCGTGTTATAGAAGCGTAACAACATAATTCTCATATATTTAAGTATTGGATACTTATGCAAGTGCGATAGGAGGTTGTATTTACCGATGGTACGGAAACAGCTTCGCTCTGGATAGACCCCGCGAAATCCCATTGGAAGTATGACTATGTGTGTATGGGAATCCGCATCAGGGTGGGTGTATTTGGTCTTAACCTGAGACTTGCATCGCTAGTACTTGCGACAATCAATACGCTTTGGTTTTGGTCGTCCAGGACTTTAACAGGTTCTGTGTACGCCTCTTCTGGGTTATTGAGAATCGTAGTGTATTGGGTGTGATGTCAAGACGGAAGTATCACTTCAGTTATATGGAGATGATGATCACGCAGGGATACATAACTAGTACTCTAATTGGTTGCAACCATCAGGATAATATGACAAGGTCATGATTATCCGATTAAAGAGACTAGTTGCTTGTGATCCGATATATGCTTCGTATGGGGCAGACACTATTCCAGCCCCAGGTCTTGCATGTGACATCTGATACTGGATCGAAATACGCAATACAACGTATACTACGCCTGACATAGATTATATATTCCTTTAAGAATATTTCTGGAGAATTGGGTAGGCACGGTGCTTTGCTAGAAGCCAACCATGTCTCGTAAATCGGTAAAAACGTAGTACGAGGTACGTACGTGTTCGGATAGTTCGATGACCGTATTTACTGCCAACATATCCAGAGATCTCATGGATCGCTTCCCGAAGATTCACCGATGACGTAGGATTCGAACATAATTACGGTGAGAATTTATCTGGGATAAAATTCTATTTGAAGAGAGAGAACGATTAATTTGGAATTAATCGATCAAATGATATATTCGATATATTAAACGAAATTAGATTTCGACGCGGAATTAAAATTGGATTTTAATTCGGGTTAACGAACTGATTTAGAATTAATTCGCGAGCGACGTGAATAGTAATTTTGCTAGGCATAATTATTTAATTAAATTTGATTTAATTACGTCGCAACTGAAAATTCGTTAAGTCGGAATTAACGAACCCGAGCCCAGAATGTGTTTGCGGGCCCACTCGGATTTTGAATTAAAGTGGGGCCCACAAGTCACATCGCCTGTCACTTTAGTGATGGAAGTCATGTCACCTTTTAGTGATTGACAACCAGTCATTATTCATGAAGGGAGTAGATGGAGGCATTGAATGCCAAATTTTCCCTCCATTTTGCTTTATGCTTTTTGGAAAAGCATATACCAAATGTTGTGAGACTTTTTGGCATATGGTTTTAGAAAACAAAACAATAGAAAATTAAAAAAACTCTCTCTCTCTCCCATTTAGCTCCATTACCGTGAGCTCCATCAAGAACAAGAATGAATTGTTGCAATTTTTTCTAAGTGCTAGCACACCAAAGGAATCATTCAAGGTGATAGGGAAACCAATCCTTGAGCTTGGAATCAACAACAAAGCTTGGAGCTTGGATTTCAATTCAAAGAAGGAGCTTGGCCGAATTCATCAAGGAAGCAAACTTTTGTGTTCAACGCATCCAACATCCGTTCTTTGTAAGTATGATTCTGCCATTCTTACTTTAGTATTCACATGATTTCTTTGCTTAAATGATCTTGGGATGTTCTTAGAGACCAACATAAGTAGCATAATGACTCTTTGACTTGAGATACAACTGTGGATATATTAGTTATCCTCCACACTTAGATGGCAGTCACGTCACTGATCTATTTAGATCAGACCTCCGCCTGTTCGTTGGGTGTGGACTCATGCTCATGATATCCTGTGTGTATCAAGATATGATCCGTCAGTCCTATATACATGGCATATGTATTCATTATATGATTAGCAATCTGTTAAATCCATGGTCGTGGTACACTTCGGAAGTAAGTTCCGAGTGTTATTTAGAAGATTGCTAATAGATACGACGATACGATTATACCTATAGAGATTTGACGTTCATATCTATATCTCTAGGATAATCGGGATACCTGTGACGGAGGGATTATACGTATGCAATGACCTCGACCTGTATGATTCAACGAGTTTATCTGTGGTCGTCATAATTTACGGATGGGTGAATTATGGACATGAAATTGGATTTTGTGACGGATATACCTGAATCTAGAGAGTCTCACTAATGAAATATATTCGTAGAGCACTAAGACAACTGTTATGAATATACTGATTATTTATAACTCGTTTAACGGTTAAACGAAAAATACATCCAATCGGGACCTGACGGTCATTTCCGAATTAATGTGTATTTGTATTTAATACTTGATTTTATTAAATACACATTAATAAAATATCAAATTGTGATATTTGGTATATATCATTAATATATGTATTTGAGATATTTAATGTAAATATAATACATATATTTAAGATATTTATATTTATTATTTAATTATTTAGTTGTTAAATAATTAAATTAATTAATATTACAAATATCTTAAGTAATGATTTTCACTTTATAATGGCTTCTCTCTATTGGTCCATTTATTAGTTGGCTTTATTAAAGGTAAATGTTATCTTTTAATTTTGTAAACTTGGACAAATAGAAATTAAACAAAAATTAAATAATTATTATTTACTTTTATTATTGTGAAATTCGGCCAAGTGAGGATGATTTAATAAAAATAATTTTGTTTTCATTTTTTGGCTAACACAAGTTACACAAATATTTACAAAGTGGGTTGAGAGAAAAGGTGGAAGAAAGAAAGAAAACCAAGGCAAAAATCTTGGAAATTTTGTAAGTTTTTTATACTTTCTTCTACTTAGAAAATGTTTCTATTAATCTTAACTTCAATTCGTGTTGCTAAGTTGATGTCTCTACTCTTTTAGTTTGTAATTAATTGTGTTGGAAACTTGTTTGAATGTGTTTAGCATGTATGATTAATTTATAAGCTTATTAGGAGTAATTAAGCTTATAAGATTAATTAGTAATAAAAGTTGCCATTCTAGAGTTCCTTAACCATTCATAATTAACCTAGAATTTTTCTTGAGTTGTTGCATGATGGTGAGACTTGATTGGTGTGGTATTGGATTGATTAAAGTGTTGAATTAAATCAATTTAATGTAAATTGTGCAATTGGAGTAATTTACGAAATTAGGGTTCTAAACCTAATCCAATTTTAGGGCTTTTCATATATGTGATGTAATTTGATGTATACATGATGTATATTAAATTTGGGATTGATTGGATTTGATCTTGATGTGTTTTGAACTAAAAAATACCAAATTGCAAATCCTAAAAATATAGGGGGAGTTCGGCAATTCTGAAAAAATTCTGGATTTGTGTTGCAAATTGTATTTTCATGTATTAGACGTGTATAAATCATTTTGGGATTGATTTGGAATCACTTAAATATGTATTTGACAATTTAAGGACCAAAATGATCAAAATACAAAGTTTAGGGGTCTCATGGTAATTAATGACAAATCTGATTTTTCAGATAAAAATTCAGTTTTTATTTATTGAGTAATTAGAATAAATTGGTCTATTTTAATTTCCCAAGAAAAATATTTATCGGAAATTGTTTCGGAGTCAAAACATACGAAAACAGCAAAAAATGGTGTTACCCAGTAACGACTGCCTAAACAGTGAACTGGGCACTGTTCGGGCAGGCCACAAACTATCCAAATATTTTTGGGGCTGACCTAGGCAGTACCCATGTGCATTGGTCGGTCGGTTCAGCCGGAAATGCGTTTTATATTATTTTACGGAAAAACATTTTCGCAAAAGTTTCGCGATGTTTCTATATTATTTATATCGTTATATGATACCGAATATATATGTTTAGGTGAAATATGAATGAATTATCAATATTGGATATTGAATAATTTATTCGTAAGTTTAAAAATTTTAAACAATAATTTCTCCCGAACCGCGCTCCTTCTGCTGCGCCTCCCTGATATTACCCCAACACATGAGACTTGAGACACCATGATGGTCTTGTGAGTGATTTTCTATAGTTGATACCATACATGTCAGAGACCTTTCATGGTTTGACCGTTGGATGACTGTTAGCCGTGGACCGATGCTCCAAGAGATTGGTGTGTATCTGTATTGGGATCCATCAGTTCATATGGTTGGATTGTCTCATGATGCTTCAAATTATATTCCAGAAATTTTTTGGCCAAAAGTACGTCTCGAAAAGCATTTGAAGAACATTATACATAATATTGAGGCAAAGCATTTCTTCGCAAATTATTTTTATGAAATATAATTATGGAGATAAGCTTTATGTGTTGAGTAGATAAGGTCTTCACGGTAAGGAAATTGCCTTACTCAATAGAAGATGTTATTGTTGGGATTTCTAGGTCAAACCAAGATCAATTAAGCAATGAAATGTGCGAATACAACAAAGTAAAGTAGCGGAAAATACTCACTTTGATCGGCTAAGTGGATGCGTTGAACAACAAAATTTTGCTCCTTGATGTATTCGGCCAAGCACTTTGTTGTGCTCCTTGTGTTGATCTTCAAGCTCCAAGCTTTGAGTGTTGATTCCAAGCTCAAGGATTGGTTTCCCTATCACCTTTGAATGCTCTCTTTAGTGTGCTAGCACTTGGAAAAATTTGCAACAAATTGTTTCCTTATTCTTGTATATGTCTCGGCCAAGCCAAGAATTTTGAGAGGAAAAATGGCACAATGCCGAGAGTTAGGGAAAGAAGAGAGATGAGTGTGTTGTGTAATCTAATTACCAAAAAGAAAGTCATATACCAAAAATAATAAAAAATGGTAAAATGTCTTTAAAACCATCACACTTGTGTGTTTTACACACAATCGCCTACCAACAACTTCCATCAACTTAAAGTGACAAAGTTGACTAGTGATGTGACATGTGATGTGACATGTGGGCCCGAAACACATCACGGGCTCGGGTTCGCTAATTCCAAATTAACAAATTTTCCGTTGCGACGTAATTAAATCAAATTTAATTAAATAATTATGCCTAGCAAAATTATTATTCACATCGCTAGCGAATTAATTCTAAATTAACTCGTTCGCCCGAATTAAAATCTAATTTTAATTCCGTGTCGAAATCTAATTTCATTTAATATATCGAATGTATTATTTTACCGATTAATTCCGAATTAATCGTTCTATCTCATTAATAGAATTTTATCCCAGATAAAATCTCTCTGCAATTAATCCTAGATTAATTTTCTCTCTCTTATAATTAATCCCAGATTAATTATGTTCTAGTCATACGTCATCGGTGAATCTTCGGGAAGTGACCCATGATATCCCTGGATATGTTGGCAGTAAATCCGGTCATCGGAGTATCCGAATACCTGCATACCTAGTACCACGTTCTTACCGATTTACAAGACATGGTTGGCTTCTAGCAAAGCACCGTGCCTACCTAATTCTCCAGAAATATTCTTAAAGGAATATATAATCTGTATCAGGCGTAGTATACGTAGTATTACGTATTGCGATCCAGTATCAGATGTCACATGCTAGGCCTGTGATTGGAATTGTGTCTGCCCCGTACGAAGCATTTATCGGATCTTTGGTAACTAGTCTTTACAATAGGATGATCATGACCTAGTCATATTATCCCGATGACTGCAATACATAAGAGTACTAGTTCCGTATCCTACGTGATCATCATCTCCATATGACTAGAGTGATACTTCTATCTTGAGATCACACCCAATACACTACGATTCTCAATATACCCAGAAGAGGCGTACATAGAACCTGTTAAAGCCCTGGACGACCAAAACCAAAGTATATTGATTGTCGCAAGTATTAGCGATGCAAGTCTCACGTTAAGACCAAATACAACTACCCTGATTCGGACTTCCATAGACACATAGTCATACTACCAATGGAATTCTGAGGGGTCTATCCAGAGCGAAGCTGTTTCCGTACCATCGGTAAACACAACCTCCTATCACACTTGCATAAGTATCCAATACTTAAATATATGAAAACTATGCCGTTATGCTCCCACAACGCGCACAAGTGCAATACTAGTCTATTACGCATTATCGATGTCCAGTCTCGATAATACTACGACTAGAGATATTTAATGATTAAACCTTAGTGGATTAATATTGTCTCATATCTTATTAATCCGGAACTAATCATATGGACTCTTATCATTTATATATCCCGGTAATCCAATTACACATGATAAAAGAGCAATTTCCTTTGTCACATAGTTAATTTGTAAAACAACACAATGTTCTGTAAAAATAATGATGCTATGGGTCATAATTGTCCAACAATCTCCCACTTGGCCTATAGCCAATCACTCAAGTGTCCTACACTTGAACTATGTACGGGTCGCTCAAACTTCTATTGAGAAACAACTTTCGTCAGCGAATTTGGAAGGTTATCATCTGATGCGATTTATTCGATCATCACATCGCCACGATGTATGATCCGACAAATCAGATGAAATAATTGAAGTACATGTTTGGATCATCGATGAGACCATTAATTCTTTAGCCTGTGCTGTAGCCTAGCTCAGCTGCTAACAGAACTACTCATAATCTAATTAGGATTATTATAGATCCAAATCGCTTCAATTGCTGCCTTATTATGCTTTTAGAACTCATGCTTAAGGGTGTATGATGAGACCTAATCAAAGATAATAAATTTGTTGCCAAATCGCGACAAAAACCCTCATTTTATATTAAGTGTTTTTCCTTCCATTGAGTGATTCTCTCTCAAGATCCAAGATTGGCATTGGTTTGTTGGCCAAAGTCAAGACCTTTGTCAATCGCGAATGTGTTTGAATCATGAAGGCTTTGTTCCATATCGTACACCTTGGGCAAGTTGTGATTTGTTGGCCAAAGTCAAGGTCACTTCTTGTTCATCGGCCTCGATTACGAAGCTTTCCCACTGTCAATGGGTCGCGCTTAACCAGAATCATTAAGCTTGTTGAGCCAAAGCCAAGGCTTAGTTGATTTGGAGGAAAAAGGTTAGGTAATATATGTTTCGGACTTGGAGGTCCACCTAATTGATCTAGGAATTGGATGGGATCCAATTGATCTTAGAGATCTACCTAGTTAAGTTTCATAAAACTTGTTGACCAAAGTCAAGGTTGTGTGTTATTTAACGGGATCCTAGCCCACTCGGAAACTAGGTTTCCCGAGTACTCCATAGAGGGTTAGAGGCTAGCCGAAAAATAGTGGGAGGCAAGTATTAAATTTACAATTTCGTTTAGATATTTTCCAATACGCGCTCATTTCATTTTTCATCATTAATTATTAAATATATTAGTTGGACTAATATTCAATTGTTTTAATTTAACAGTTGGACTGTATTCAAACTACTTCATTTGTAGTTGGTTATATAATTAGATTATAGTAATCAATACATCTGAGTGTAACCGAACAATTGTAGTTGATTATATAGTTAGACTATAGTAATCATTGCATTTAATTGTACCCGAAATCATTGATTGGATAGTTGGACTATAGCAATCAAGATGGCTGAAAGATTATCGTTTAGAACATAATCCTGGGTGAAATTGTATTTAAATGGCTCTAATTTTCAAATTGGGAATTGAACTTCAGGATAGTCCTGGGAGCTGAGAAGTTATTCTATTTGATAGAGAAACCTCTCAAGCATGAGTCCGGAGTTGAGCAAATAGTAGAGCATGAGCTTAGGAAGACTCATTGTGATGATAACTTTAGTGCTCAATCCGTTATACACAGCCAGAGCTTCTTAAAAGGAAATATCCCAAGTTGTCTGCCTAAACTGTGGCAAACGGGGTCACTAGAAGTGTGACTGCCATATGGATAAGGCAGACATGAAGGAAAAGAAGACGGGCAAGGCTCCGACTTCAAGAATGTTTGTTATAAACATGTTCACTACTAGTTTTAAAATTGGATTTTTGATACTAGATGTGGTACATGAATATATGTTCACTGCTGATAATCTCAAACATATAACATGACAAACAAATAGCTCAAATTGAGTAAATCTGTTGAGACTTATAAGTGGTATTGTCATCTGGGATGCATGAACAATATTCATATATCAACACTTTCGAAGAATGGATACTAGGAGAGATTTGATTCTAATTCAAATGATGTCTACGAATCTAGTTTATTAGGCAAAGTGCCTAAAACACATTTTACTTGGTAAAAGTGCAAGTGCCACCGATCTGTTAGCCCTCGTTCATAGTGACGTAAGTGGGCCCATGTCCAGCTACGCTAGAGGTGGATATGAATACTTCGTAACCTTTACGGATGTGGAATCGCGTTATGGTTATGTGTATCTTATGAAACACAAGTCATAAACTTTTGAGTAATTCAAAGAGTTTCGACATGAAGTAAGAAAACAGACCGGTAAAAGTATTAAAAACATTACGGTCGGACCATAGTGTAAAATACTTTAACATATGAGTTTCAAGATTACTTGAAAGAGTATGGTATTCTTTCACAGTGGACTCCTCCCGGAACACCTCAATTTGACGGTGTGTCTGAACAGAGAAACCGAACTTTGTTGAACATGGTAAGGTTAATGATGACTCACTCTGAGCTACCATTTTCCTTCTAGGGATACGTATTAAATAGTGCAATACTTATTTTGAATAAGGTTCCATGAAAATCTGTTAGACAGACTTCATATTAGATATGAACAGGAAAGAAACCGGGTTTCTCATTCCTGAAGATTTAGGAATGCTAGGCTTGCGTTTGGATGATACCAAACTAGAACCCAAATAGGATAAGTGCCTATTTGTAATTGGTTATCCTAGGGAAAACAAAGTATAATACTTATACAACTCACAAGAGAACAATGTAATTGTTGCTCTCCATGCGGTTTTCCTAAGAGGAATTCCTATATGCAGTGGTAAGTGAGAGGAAAGTAAAACTCGATGAAAATCAGAGTAATACTGTTCCAGGCACCGAGTCCTCATGGAACACCAGCAGTTCATCAGTGATGAAACTGTACCAATAATATTCAAATACACAAGAACAGTGTAAGTCGGAGAGAGTCAAAAAACAACCTGGGAGGTATGGGTTTCTGATCTCACCTAATGAAGATGTCAATCATATTGAGGAAGACGAACCAGCTACGTATGAGGAAGTGATACAAGGTATCAAATCCTTTTATGGCAAAGTGCCATGAAGTCCGAAATGGATTCCATATATACCAACCAAGTTAGGATACTTGTTGATGTACCAGAAGGCATTGTGCCTTTTGGTACTATATAAGTCTTCAAGGAAGACATACATGGATGTCAACATGAAATGTACACAGCTAGGCTTGTACAGAAAGGGTATCGTCAAAGACATAGTGTCGACTACGATGAAACTTTTTCACTTGTTGCCATGATTAAATCCATTTGGATAATGCTTGCTAATACTGCATATTTCGTTTATGAAATGTGACAGCTGGACGCCAAATCTGATTTCCTTAACGGAAACCTTTTGGAGGATATTTACAACATCCTGACAGTTTTGTCGTGCCGAAACATGCAAATAAGGTTTGCAAGTTAAACTGATCCATTCATGGATTGAAGCAAGCATTGCGTTCTTGGAACCAACGTTTTGATGTAATCATAATGGTATATGATTTAATTCAAAACGAAGATAATTCTTGTGTATAGAAGAAGGTTAGAGCGCACTGACAATGAATGTCCTATAAGTTGATCATGTATTGCTTCTTAGCAATAAAATTCCCATAATATAATCGGAGAAAGCTTGGCTTTCATTAAAATTCTCCATGGAATACCTGGGAGAAGCAGGCTTTATTCTAGGAATAAAAATCTACTGGGATAGATCTAGAAAGCTGCTGACACTCTCTCAATGTTCGTACGTTTTGATATGTACGTGACCTGATGTCTGATAAGTTTTGAGCATATGTAAACGCAATAAGGCCAATCCAGGTGATGCTCACTGGATTGAAATTAAGAACATCCATGAGTATATTGGATGAACCAAGGATGTTTTCTTAAGCTATGGAGAATGAGAACTTGGAGTGACTGGGTTCACCGTTGTAAGTTTCCAAACCGATGAAAATGATTGTAAGTCGCAATAAGGGTACGTATATAGTTTGAACAACGGAACAGTGAGCTGGAAATCTTCCAAGCAAGATACTGTTGCCGAATAAACAACAAGAGCGGAACATTGCTGCAGCTGAGGCAGCAAAAGAAACATTTTTGGATCTATATAATCCTAATTGGATTAGGAATAGTTTGTTAGCAGCTGAACTAGGCTACATCGCAGGCTAAAGAACCGCGTTCTCATCAATGATCCAAGTATGTACTTTGACTAAATCATCTGATTCGTAAGATCATACATCATGGCGACGTGATGATCAAATAAATCGTATCAGATGATAACCTTGCAAATCTGCTGACGAAAGTTGTTTCCCATCAGAAGTTTGAAAGACCCGTACATAGTTTAGGTGTATGACACTTGAGTGATTGGCTATAGGCCAAGTGGGAGATTGTTGGACAATTATGACCCATAGCAACACTATTTGTACAGATCATGGTGTTGTTGTACAAATTAACTATGTGACAAAGGAAATTGCTCTTTTATCATTTGTAATTGGATTACCTGGATATATAAATGATAAAAGTCCATATGATTAGTACCGGATTAATAAGATATGAGACATTATTAATCCACAAAGGTTTAATCATTAAATATCCCTAGTCGTAGTATTATCGAGACTGGACATCGATAATGCAAATTGGCTAGTATTACACTTGTGCGTGTTATGAAAGCGTAACGACATAGTTCTCATATATTTGGGTATTGGATACTCATGCAAGTGTAATAGGAGGTTCTGTTTACCGATGGTACGAAACCAGCTTCGCTCTGGATAGACCCCTCGGATTCCCATTGGTAGTATGACTATGTGTATATGGGAATCCGAATCAGGGTAGGTGTATTTGGTCTTAACCTGAGACTTGCATCGCTAATACTTGCGACAATCAGTAAACTTTGGTTTTGGTCGTCCATGGCTTTAACAGGTTCTGTGTACGCCTCTTCTGGGTATATTAAGAATCATAGTGTATTGGGTGTGATGTCAAGATGGAAGTATCACTTCAGTCATATGGAGATGATGATCACACAGGGATACAAAACTGGTACTCTAAGTGCTATAGCCATCGGGGAAGTATGACTAGGTCATGACTTTCCGATCATAAAGAGACTAGTTGCTTGTGATCCGATATATGCTTCGTACGAGGCAGACACAACTCTAGCCCCAAGCCTAGCATGTGACATTTGATACTGGATCCTAATAAGCAATACTACGTATACTACGCTTGACATAGATTATATATTCCTTTAAGAATATTTCTGGAGAATTGGGTAGGCAATGTGTTTTTCTAGAACCCAACCATATCTTGTAAATCGGTAAGAACGTGGTACCGGGTACGCACGTGTTCAGATAGTCCAAGAACCGTATTTACTGCCAACATATCCAGGGATCTCTTGAGTCGCATCCCAAAGATTCACCGATGATATTTGACTCGAACAATATTAATCTGGGATTAATTATGAGAGAGAAATTTAATCTGGGATTAATTACGGCAAGAATTAATCTGGGATTAATTATCAGAGAAAGAATTAATCTGGGATTAATTCCGTCGAGAATTTATCTGGGATTAAATTCGTCGAGAGGAGAGAACGCGATTAATTTGGAATTAATCGGTAAAATAAATTTAATAGTTAAATTAGATTTTACTATTTAATTTATTTAATTGGCTAAAATAATATATTAGAATATTAATTGAAATTAGATTTCAATAAGGAATTAAAATTGGATTTTAATTCAAGCGAATAAATTATTTTAGAATTAATTCGTAAGCGACTTTAATAATAATTTTGCGAGGCATAATTATTTAATTAAATTAGATTTAATTACGTCGCGACCGAAAATTCATTTATTTCGAATAAACGAACCCGAGCTCGAAGTGTGTAGTCTCACCCAACTTGAATTTTGAATTTAAGTGTGGGACCCACCAACTTACATCAACTAGTCATTTTGTGATGGAAGTGGTTGGAATAGTAATTGGATGACTTAAATGCACACAACAACCAAACTTAAATAAAAGGGATTTGGAAGTCAAATTGTGTAGTGGTTATTTTTAGATAACAAATAATAGAAACAAATATACTCTCTCTCTCCTGTCACCTTGGCCGATTGGCCTTGCTTTGGCCGAAGGGCCATGCCTTGGCCGAATGGCCTTCAATTGCTTTGGCCGAATGGCCACTGGATGGCGCACAAAAGGAAATGCCACTTCAATGGCCGCATGAATGAAAAGCAACCAATTGTTTTAATTTAAAGAATGAAAGATAATGGTCTGTCTTTAGAAGATAAGCAATTAACCTTTGATTCCTTTTGGCCGAAAGCAACAATAGGGCCACTGACTTCTCTATTAAGGCCGAATGGCAATTGACTTGGCCTCTATTTCTCCAGATTGAATTGTTGCTTCTCTTGGAGAGAAAAATTCTTCCATCTTGTTCTAGCTAAGCACTTATGGGAGTCAAATGAAAGTGATAGAGATACTCACCTATGAGCTTGGAAGTTTCAACATCCATGAATTTTTTGAACTCAAGCAGATCAATGTAAGTTCTTCGCAACTTATTTTTGATTTTATTAACACACGAATCACGCTTAGAGATCCCGTGGCATGTCTATGACACTTACAGCTATGGTACTTGAATTCGAAGTAATACGTATATTCGTATGTTTGAAACATATGTATGTAGTGAGTGAGTGAATGATGTTTTAGAGTGTTTTTTAAGGATGTGCTTGTGTATGAGAAGTGGTGTGATGAGTTTGGTGTGTCATGATATGTATGCATGAATGTAGGTTTAATTTGTTGATGATTTTGTGGTTTAGTAGTCGAGCTGGTTATGAATCCGTTCAGATGGAATTCATCTCATACCTATTCTAAAATAGGTAATGAGTCTCGTACGAGCATTGTATGTGAAAGCCAGCTATATGTATGTATTATTTGATTATGTGTTTTACGATATATTAGTTGTTATGTGTACTTCATGGTTGGTTGCACGATGATTGTATGTATGACTGTGTGTATGTATGTGTATCATAGAACTCGTAGAATATATGGATAATGTATGCATATGTGAAATGAATTTGAGAACTAATGTAACCTTTTTGGAATTTTTTTTGCATGTATATAAGAGAGGTGTGCAACGGTATATGTAAATGTATATTAAGCCATTGAGGAAGTTTGCTTTCAGTTAAAAGAGTTTGTTTGAAAATGAATATAGTTTGTTTGACTTGTTGATTTTGATGATATTTCAAAAATGGATATTTGTGATAAAAAGAATAGATGTATGATTTCATGTTCCACGTGATTGAAGTGAATTTTATATTAAATGATATACTCTATGATATTTGAGCTTTGTTTTGTATGCTTTGAACGTTAGCTATTAGATTGGCACATTTGTAGAGATGTAAATATGAAAATTTGACATGGAGAAAGTATAAAGGATAACAAATATTGATAACTCCGAACACATCGTAACTTAGTAAATTTGAAAAAAAAAACATCTAATGTAATTGATTTTAAATGTTCTGTTTGTAGTACTAGCATGGTTACTTACTGAGTTTTATAACTCACACCAAATCAGTTTGCTAGTTTTGCAGATTGGCTTCCATATGGGTCAACCACTGTAGCTTTTGAAGTCATGCTCGAGACGCGGATCACCCAAGCGGCAGTCACTATCGCAAGTGTCCTGGGAGAAGTTTAAGAAGTTTAGGATATTTGGTTATTGCTTTGTTTTTCGTGTTGAGCACGTGGTTTGTATATATATTAAGTAAATGTTTTGATTATTTATAATATTGTGGGCACATAGCCCTTGAGTGTTGATAGATGATATGAGCACAGAGCCCTTAGGTGATGATATTGATGTGTTTTGTGTGGACCTGAGGTTATTTTATTTGATTGATATTTTCTTAGATTCCCTTTGATGCTGGACTGTGATCCAGGTTACCTAGTTTTAGGATACATCATGCCGAATTTTCGGTAGATTCAAAGGCTTATGAAGATGGGTCAATCCTGCTCCTGTCGGTAGCATCCTGCCTCTGACGGGGTGTTACAGTTTTACATAGATATGAAGTTCACTCATTCTTACGAGAAGTTGAAGAGTATCTTCCTTAAGGGTTGATTCGGTACTTGGACTATTAGAGTGCTCAAGTTTTTCTATTACGAATAGAAAATTATATATTCATAATAGTTATGAATAAATCGTTCGTTAAAGAATTAATTGTACTTAAGGTAAAAATAATTAGAGAGATATAACATATATTTTGACTCGGCTTTAATTATGAGATACTCATGAAGGGTTAATTCGTATGTAATGACTACATCGATGGACATCGATGTAGTTCGGCTTATATAATATATCCACGGCGACGAGAGTGAAACTTTAGATTTCTAGTGGAATAACCTAAAGTTAATAATTCAAAATATTTAATTAAAGAGTTTAATTTCTATTCTAGGATTATTTGAGCTCGGAACTGTAGGTCCATTTGGTCCCTGTGCTAGCTCAATATACTGTAGTAAATTAGATATAATTGGATTGTCCAATTATAAACTCACATATATTATTAATCAAATTAATTTTAATATAAGATTTTTTTTTATTTCATATAAATGATTATGAGGTATACATTTAATTTAAAATATTATATTTAATAAATTATATTATATATATAATTTAATAAGTTCTATTTTGGAAGTGAATGAATTTAAAATGGTGATTTTAAATTCATCATTTAAAAATGGAAGTTATAATTTTTTATTTAGGGAAATTGATTATATCTTTATGAAGACATTTAAAAAATTTAATATTCCCATTTACAAGGCCATATAGCCGAATTTCACTAAGGGGAATGTGAAGGTTTTATGTTATGTTTTGATAACTTAAAACCCTAAATATAAAAAGAAAAATAGTTTTCATTTTATTGATACTCTCATTTTTTTGGAAAACCCTAACCTCTAATGTCTTTTTGTTTTCTCTCAAGAGTTGTAGAGAAAAAGAAAAAGAAAACTTTGTGTGACAAATTCCAATCTCTAAATTGTTTAGGAATTATTGTATGAGTGAAGCTCACTCTTCCTTTTGTTGGTAGCCAATCATAGAATGGAAGATCATTTGGATTGCAAAAAAAAAATCTTCATTATTCTCTTCTCTTGGACTCACAGCAGTGAGCAGAAAATAGTGCTCACTACGCCACATTTACTAGTTATTTGTGAGTTGTTTATGTTGTAGTTTTGTACAGAAAATTTGGGAACAAAAAAGGATGTATTGTGGACTATTTGGGGCTGTTTTAGAGTGACTAATGTTTCCACAATAGTGGCATAAAAATCAATACACAACAACTACCAAAACAGGGTGCTGTACGCGGGTGTAAGGAGATTTCGGTGTGCAAAACAGTGCAATTTTGTAGCTGCTGTTCGGATGTAATATCCCCCTCTCAGAGATGCTACCGGCAAGGAATAAGCTGACCTATCCCCCTGAGCCTCTAATTTTCTGATTATGAAGGTCACTACTAATCCCATCTCAAACATAGGCTCATGCATATGGACCATTGCCCAACTCAACAACATGGAATACATTTTAATAGTCATAATTTTATACTCAATATTACTCCTCTTTACAACTCTGTTCATGAATAATTTTAACACATTACAAAGACTTATACATTACTAATGACTGACATGCAACTTTACTTTGACACTGACTATGCTGAACCTCGTACTCGATCCTGTGGACTCAACACCTTGGTGACTGCTAGCAGTAACCCTCCTCTCGAGCTCGTCCTCCTGGTAAACCTGTAAAATAGAAACACTGGGAGTGAGGGATTTGATCATTTGAACGACCTAGTGAGTGGAGCGAGGGGTTAGATCATTTGAAAGACCCAGTGAGTGGACAGTTTAAAACGGAAACTGAAATGCTTATGATAAACTCTTGGTTCTGAAATCGAAACCGTCTCAAGAAAACCATCTTTTCTGAAAACTCTTTTCTTGTCTGGAAATAATTATTTTCAGTGAAACATTTCCAGAAATCTTTTCTGTCTGTAAAATTTTGAGATTCTCACAAAATTATTTCTCTTGAAAACTCTTTCATTAAACTATCTTTTCATAAACCATATCTCTGAGAATTTGTAGAGAACCTGACGTATGGGGACGTTACGTATAACCGTCCCCCATACGCCTAAACTAGTTCTTGGGACGTTACGTCTCGCCGTCCCCCAAGCCACTGAGCTAGAGTTAGGAGTGCAATTCCATGCCATTGGGGCGTTACGTATCGCTGTCCCCCAATGTATGCCATCATCTTATCCCTGAATCTAGGATCTATGGGCATCTTCCATCCCTAGTCTAGTATCTAGGGGCATTACGTATCGCCATCCCTCTAGTTCTGATCTACATATGCATATGTTTTGTCCGTCAATTCCATAAGTCACATCTAAGGTTGATTTTCCCCTATACCTCCAAAAATCACAAATATCATGCTGTAGGCACTGCATTTTTCCATGTAAGTCCCGATGATGAGTCTCATTTAGAGGCACTACCTTTTAAGTCATAAAAGTCGCGGGAAACAGACGTCGGAAGGGAAAAGTCAGAAATTGGCATTTTTGTTGGATTTAGTTCGCTTGTTTAGCTTCGGGTTCGCTTGTTGGACTTTCATTTTAAAACATCCTTGACCCAAAACCCCCGCAAACCACTTAGCATTGACCCAAAACCCCTCACAAGCCCACACACCACCAAGCCTACCACAAAATCCAACTGCACGCCCACACCAAGCCCACACACGCCCAAGCCCAATAAAACACATCCAAAAATAACAAATCACATACCTAATTAAAACAAATCAAATAAATTCAAATATATTATCTTCTTAAACAAGCCAAATCACCTCCCTAATTTAAGAATATTTTTCCTTGTGAAATACTAATTTAAAGGTTTCGCCTTAATTACACAAATCTCTTTCCTATTCAAACAAGGGTAGCCTTCATCCCTTTTGCCAATAAAAAGAAGCCTTCACCAACACATAAAAGCCTAGCTCATTCTTACAAAAAAAAATACAAAGAAAATAAACCTAGTTGAGACTCACAAAAAATAAAACAAACGAAAAGAATACACCCTAAAGCTTCACGCTTGCTTGCCCTCACATACACTGCCCTCACCCCCTCGGCTTCACACCTCACAAGCCTGACCTTCAACACGTCACTTCCACTCACACATAACCCAGAAAACCATCACGCCACCTGCACAAGCCAACTCTCTCGCCACATACCCCTCAGCCAACCTTCACGCCACACCTGCAACCTTCACCTACGGCAACCTCTTTTAACTCAACCTTCAACCATACAAATAAAGTCCCTTCAACGCCATCACCCCCTCACCACGTAACAAGCACCCCTGACCACGTAACAAACTCCCTTCAAACATCCAGAAAACTGCCGCCAAAATAACCCCACTGATGAGTGATAAATGTATCACTATTTCCCAATCATTTAACTTAATATTTTGTATAGTTTCTTGAGTTTTGTGAATATTTTGATGTGTTTTGTGTTATTTTGTAGATAAATAAAGTTTCAGGACATTCTAGAGGTGATTTGGAGCAAATCTGTGAAAATTGCCAAAAAGGGGCATTTTTGTAATTTTGTGCGTCGCGACGCCCAAACCCTTGTGTTGTAACTAAAGTTAGTTTTCTAGGGTTGTGATAAAATCTAATATCACCGGTTTATAAGAGGTTATTTTATAGTTTGGATAATTTAAAGGTTTACTTATTAAGTCTTAAGCTTAATGCTTCTTGTTGTCTGATCACCATTAAGATTGATGTGGTAAATCTAAAATGAACTATACATAGGGATTTTAGGTTTCAGCCTTAGACTTAATAGCCCACGATCTTCTTTGAGGATAGATAACCCTTTAATAGATTTCCTTACATGATAGACATATACCTGTCGGGCGGGGGTAGCCATAATTGGAACTTAAACTTAGTGAATCAAGATAATTTAATTGACATAGACATATGATTCAATTGGATTAAACTGGGTATTTGTGTCTGACCATCGACAGATGCTTTCACATAAATTCGTGTTCCAGGTTAGTAATCTGATTTATTACACAAACATAAAAAAATAATCACTTCATCTTTTAAAAAGATATTAGAATGATTCACAACCCAAGATCTTTGTGTCTTTTGTTATTTTCCTTAGTATTTTGTTTTAAGTCTGTTTTTATTTTATTTTGCAAAACCACATTCAACCAATCAAAAGCAATCAATTCTATTCTCCCTATAATTATATATTTGTAAATAAATAGTATCAACAATAGTAGGAATTAAGTCATTGTGGGATCGATATTTTTATACTACTTGAACGATACTTGCTCTTGCGTTATACGTGTGTGTTTACGCCGGTCAAGTTTTTTGCGCTGTTGCCGGGGACTTATTTTTCTTGAATTATTAATTTTGAAGCTATCCAATTTACTTGTATCTAATTTTCTTTATTTTTATCTGTAATTTTTATTTCTTTCTTTTGTTTTCATGTGATTGAAAAATGGAACATTATTGGGAGATTGAAAGATTACAAGCTTTACTAGAAGATACACCCCAAATACGGGAGCAACAGTCCGGTTTTCTGAGGCCTGTTGTCCAGCCCAACAATTATCACTGGATGTCAGAATCAAGCAATTCTACATTTGCTCAACAGAACGAAATAGGGAGATGTGTAATTTGTGATGGCAACCACCCGAGCGATCAATGTATATACCTTTCAGAGTGGCAGATTTATTGGAATCATTCAAGGTACGAAGAATCATCTCATTTTCCATCTTATCCACCATCTACCTACGATCTTCATCAGAAACCAGATCCATCAGAGGAAGATCAGTTAAATGACATGCTAAAAGATTGGCTCGAGAAACGAGAAGCTCAATTTGATGTACAAATTCAGAGTCAAGCGGCGTCTATATAGAGAATGACAGATCAAGTTAGATAATTAACAGATAACCTGAATCACATATCTCACGGAGTAAATTCAAATAATACTGAAGAAGCATTCGAATATCTTGAGATTCATAATGACATCATAACAGAGGACGAGGCTGAGCAGTATCAAGAATCAGAGGTATCAGTTCAGGAGCCTGCACCAACAAGGTCTCAATTTGATTTTTATTATTCTGACTCTGACGAGGACAAAGAAGCTGAGCTGTTTGGACCAACTGCACCAACAAATGAGGATGAAATTCTGTATCCTCAAAATGAAGATCTTGGAGACTGTTTTGCACTGATGTTTGAAGAAGATCTTCCTGAACCATCCATTTCACCCAGATCAGAGGATGAAGACCTAAAATCTGACATTTCTTTACATCCTCAGGTTGACAATTTTGAAGCATGTCTTTCACAAATGACAGATGAAGAGCTGAATATAGAAATCCTAAAATACATCTGTGAAGAAAAGGTGGAGCAAGAAGCAGAGCAAATGGAGGAGCAAATGGCTGACCAAATTGAAAATCCAGAGCATTCAGGCGAAACATCACTGTTTTGGGGAGTACAAATCAAAGATATCGTCCAAAAGCTTGACAGAATGGAACTTCCATTCCAAGTCAAGCATCATACAAGACCTCCTGATTTTCTTTCTTTCTTTTCAGGAATCACTGGAGCAACAAAGGTAAAAAAGGTGGCACAAGCACTGAATGGGATAAAATTCTTTTTACCACCTTACTGTTGGAAGAGACCATTTAAAAGCAACGCAAATGGGAATGTCTTTAATAGGACATCCAAAACGACGCTGAAACCTCCTTGATAGATAGATTTCAGTCACGTCTGGCTGAAGACAAAAAATTTAGCGCTAGTAGGGAGGCAACCCATGCAATTTGTTGTAAATTTTGTTTTCATATTTTATGTATACATGTTGTAGAGTTTTTAATTTTGTGTGTTATTTTTATAGGGAAAAGCACAAATGGAGCATTTTAAGACAGAAGGAATGGTGTTTGGAAATCAGAAAGAAGATAGCTAATTCATTTGTGATGGCTGAGTAAGGAATGAAATCTTGAGACACATCCTAATGAATTTATACTAAGCGAGTGGCGTATTGCGTACACAATTCCGTTGCCTTAATTATTGCTTTGTTTTGCTTTTCTGTTATAATTATTTTTTTTTTCATAGACATGATCCAGACTTTTTGACCTTTCACGATTCATTTTGTTGTTTAGCTAACAAGCTTCCTTTGGAAGATACTAGTGCTATTATTACTCACTCTTTTCATGTACTATAAATTCAGCTCGTCATTGTACTTTTGAAGGCATCCAGAGTTGAGAAAGAAATATATAAAAATGGAAACCACTTCGAGAAGACGAGTTGAAAACATTTGTGTGTTTTGCGGTAGTAGTGTTGGTGCTAAGCCACAATACGTGGAAGCAGCACAGGAATTGGGTCGAGTCTTAGCTGCATGGAATATGCACTTAGTATATGGCGGAGGCAATCTTGGACTAATGGGGATCATTTCAAAGGCCGTACAGGAATGAGGTAGTCATGTTTTGGGAATCATCCCAAAACCCTTGGCAGAAGCAAATCTTATTGGATCATCAAACGGAGAGGAACTGATCGTGCCAGGTATGTCGGAACGATTGGTAGAAATGATTAACTGTGCTGATGCTTTTATCGCTTTGCTAGGTGGTTTGGGCACATTGGAAGAAATTTTTATAGTACTATCTTGGGCGAACCTGAACATACATCAGAAACCAATTGGGCTGCTCAACGTTGATGGATTTTATGATTTTCTTTGTGTGTTTCTTGATGATGCTCGGAGAAATGGGTTCTTGTCAAAACCTTTAAAAGAACTACTCTTTACTGCCAGAACTGCTCCGGATCTACTTGACCAACTCTTAGCCTATGAACCACAAGTTGACCCTATCATTTCAAAGATAAATTGGTCTAAGAGATCGTGGTAAGAGGCGTCGTGTTAATCTGGATCTTAAACTTTAATTTCTTGTAGAATTTAAGCTAACCAGGTATTATCTTCTAAACTCTTCTTCTACTGTTTAGGGAGTATGTGATGGTTTGGTGTCTTCCTTCACTCACTACCTTTCTATAAGGAAAATCTGTGAAGGCACCTAGATAATCATTCACCCGTAGCTCATTGTGATAGACTAATATGGATGACTCGTTGTTTATTCCTGACACCAAGCGATAAGAGCCTAAGAGGCTTGGGTACTTAAGAGAGCCTCGCTCCACCCTCCCTCTGGGGAATCTACAACGAGAAATCTACCTTGTTTTTAGTTTGTGTGTTATTTTTATTTTTAGTCCAAAATTTTTCAAAAAATACAAAAAAATTGAAAAATTTTCAAAAAAATTACAAAAATATTTTGCATTTTTATTTGACTATTCAATGTGAAATTGGTAAGAAATAGCTGTGTAAGGATTTCTCACTCCTCATACGTATTTCAAACCTATTTCGGAACAAGTTAATTTTTGTTTATTTCTTTTTGAATTATCTAATTCTGTGTAAGGGTGTTTTAACACCTAGTGCCCTAAAACCAACTGGTTTAGGAGTCATTGGCCCAAAGCTCGCTACATGGATAAAAAAGATGATAGAAAAAAATATATATATCTGAAGTCTGAGTAATTAAGTCCGTAGGGGTGTCTTAACACCTGGTGCCCTAAAGCCAACTAGTTTGGGAGCCACCGACCCAACACTCGCTACATAGATGAAAGATATTGTATATAAAAAAAATAGAGAAAAATCAAAGAAAAAAAATCAAAAAAATCAGAAAATTTATTCCATCACTACAAAAGGTGTGAATTCTGATAAAACATTAGGACAAAAATATTACTCTCTTATCAACTATACTTATGACTATTGTGGGCAAAAATGAGTTGATTAATATTTTGTTGGCTGTGTATATGGAGAATGGTAAATATAATCGGAGAATTTACTTATTCAGTAATTTAGAATGAAACAAAACAACTAGTAACTTGGAGTAGAAGTTTCACCTAATTAGTCATAATTTCTTTATTCTCTTTTCGCTTGTCTTTTTGCTTTTGTGTGCATTAGTTTTACTTTCTTTTTACTTTTATAAAATGTTTGTGGGTATCATTGCTATAAACCCTCACGAGACTACAACTCGTCCACTAGGGACACCTAGGGGTTTAAAGGCTTGTTGCGTATGCTAAATGCAACTGTGATCCCTACGAAAGTGGCTTAGTTAAAATTTTATTATGTTATTTTATTTTGCTTGAGGACTAGCAAAATGTTAGGTTTGGGGGTGTGATGAGTGATAAATGTATCATTATTTCCCACTCATTTAACTTAATATTTTGTATAGTTTCTTTAGTTTTGTGAATATTTTGATGTGTTTTGTGTTATTTTGTAGATAAATAAAGTTTCAGGACATTCTGGAGGTGATTTGGAGCAAAACTGTGAAAATTTGCAAAAAGGGGCATTTTTGTAATTTTGCCCGTCGCGACGCCCAAACCCTTGGCGTCGCGACGCCTAACGTGCGCCGGGCTACTGCTAACGTGTGCCGGGTCCACAAGTCAGAGTTTGACAAAATTTGACTTTGCTAACGTGCACCGTGCCACGTGTCATCATCACAAGCGATCTGCTAACGTGCGCCGCATGCCACGTGTCAAAAATTCAACGAGCCGAAATTTTTCAGCCGCCCTGCCACGTGTCCGGTGAGATGCAAAGCAACCAATAAGGTCGTGCCACATCATCGCGTAGCGACGCCAAAGCCCTTGGATTCGCGACGCCCAAGGTCTACCGGGGCCTATAAATTCAGCTTCAAATTTCAGTTTCAAATGTACCTTTTCCTTGAAATCCTCTGATGTAAATAGGGAGTTTTCTTCTTAGTTTCTTTTAATTTCAGTTTTGTAGTTACTTTTAATTAAGTTATGAAATAGTAATAGTAATTCTATTTTTTTGAATAATAATTTTATTTTTACTTTTTACCGTTTTACTATGCGAGGGTAACTTCTCCATGCTAAGGTGAAAAGGTAATTCTTTAAGTATTGCTATTTAGATTATCACAAGTATTATATTATTTTATGGGAGATATCTAAATAGTTAATAGTAGAAGTTAATTCCTTTTACCTTAGCATTTTATTTATTTTTCTGCATTTACTTTTTATGTCTTTTTCTTACTTGTCCTAATTATGTGTTTGTAACTAAAGTTAGTTTTCTAGGGTTGTGATAAAATCTAATATCACGGTTTATAAGAGGTTATTTTATAGTTTGGATAATTTAAAGGTTTTTTAATATAAGTCTTAAGTTTAATGCTTCTTGTTGTCTGATCACTAATAAGATTGATGTGGTAAATCTAAAATGAACTAGACATAGGGATTTTAGGTTTCAGCCTTAGACTTAATAGCCCATGATCTTCTTTGAGGATAGATAACCCTTTAATAGATTTCCTTACAGGATAGACATATACCTGTCGGGCGGGGGTAGCAATAATTGGAACTTAAACTTAATGAATCAAGATAATTTAATTGACATAGACATATGATTCAATTGGATTAAACTGGGTATTTGTGTCTGACCATCGACAGATGCTTTCACATAAATTCGTGTTCCAGGTTAGTAATCTGATTTATTACACAAACATAAAATAATCACTTCATATTTTAAAAAGATATTAGAATGATTCACAACCCTAGATCTTTGTGTCTTTTGTTATTTTCCTTAGTATTTTCTTTTAAGTCTGTTTTTATTTTATTCTGCAAAACCACATTCAACCAATCAAAAGCAATCAATTCTATTCTCCCTATAATTAGATATTTGTAAATAAATAGTATCAATAATTAATAACAATAGTAGGAATTAAGTCCTCGTGGGATCGATATTTTTATACTACTTGAACGATACGTGCGCTTGCGTTATACGCGTGTGTTTACGCAGGTCACCCACAAACTGCCGCAAAACATCACTGAAAACAGTCCAGAAATTCGCCAAAAACTGCACCAAAATAGCAGCCCTAATCCCCTTAGAAACCGCAAAAACAGTCCCTTAATACAGCAAAAATAGTGACTAAAAAACAGCAGTAAAACAATAGCAACGGAGTAAAAATAGTAGCCCAAACAGCGAAACAGCGAGGAAAGAACGTGAACCAGTGAACCGGAAGAGTTGCGGAGTGTTAGCCCTTCCGACGGCCTTGTGATGCACTTCCAAGAGTCGACATAAAAGGTTAGACCTGAGGGCACCTTTCTTATTTATTCTCATTCATCTGTTAATTATTTATTGATTTTCCTTCGCATGAGAGTCGTTGGTTAATGTGTGTTGTGCCCATTTGATGAATTGAAAATATGTCGTCTCTTATGGTATATCTGATGGAAACCCAGACGTAAATTCCGTAGCCGAATCTGAATGGATGGTAGTGCGGTCCATACTTGGGAACAACTCCATGTACCACTTGAGCAAACGGCACATCTTTCACTTTATTTTATCTTGTTTGTTTATTATTCACATTTTATATTCCGCCTTTTACTTTCCGCACGTTACTTGCTTGTGTATTGATGATATGGTGCACATAGGCTTAGTATGTTAGTCTAAAGATTCTCTATTTGAAGGAAGAAAAGTCTAAAAGGCTACCTTTACGACAATACTTTGCCTCACCGGACGAAGTATGTTTGGTTGAATGTGAGATATGTTCAATCGAGTATACGAAGTCCTATATTGGTGTCTTTATTTTATATGCATTGCAATGTAATGCGCATAGGCTTAGTGTGTTGGTCTAAAGGTTCTCTATTTGAGGGAAGAAAAGTCCAAAAGGCTACCTTTACGACAATACTTTGCCGCGCCGGACGAAGTATGTTTGGTTTAATGTGAGATATGTTTAATCGAGTATACGAAGTCCTATATTGTTGCCTTTACTTTCTATGCATTATGATGTAATGCGCATGGGCTTAGTATGTTGGTCTAAAGGTTCTCTATTTGAGGGAAGAAAAGTCTAAAAGGCTACCTTAACGACAATATTTTGTCGCGCCTTTTATTATTCCGTTATTTTCTTTTTGTATGTCATCTCCTTGCATAATCATGCATCATATTGCAATGCGCATGGGCAAATCAAGTTGGATTAAAGGTCATCCACTCTGAGAGATGACAAGCCTAAGGGCTACATTTGCCATGATGTTTTGCCGCGCCGGACAAAGCACGTTCGATTGAACGTGAGATACGTTCAATCAAACATTTGAAGTCCTATATAGATGTGGTCATATATTGCATCTCTTTTCTTTCACCTTTATTGTCTATATTCTTTTGCATCGCATCATGGCACGTTTATTTTAATGTATAATTGCCTCTTTAGTTATCTCTTTACATTATGCACTTAATTGCCTCTCTTTAATATGCATGCTTGTACAATTATTGTTTATTTGTGTCTCTTTGTTTATCAATATGATGTGTTTATCAAATTATGTGACTGCCGTTATTCCAGTTTACTTTTATGCATGCGAAATTAGATATAGGTTATATACAGACCTAGATATGGGCTTTATTTTCATGCAGGTGAACTTAAAAGTAAAATACTCTTGGAAATATATATTGCGTAGATCCGATTAAATTATTGGACAGATCATTTCATTACAAGTGGCATAAGTAAGGGACCATTCCGAACCCAACGGTTTGAGGTCTTCCCTTGCGAGGGGTGAGTGCGGCCTTAAATCATTTTCCTGGTTCACACCGGGTGGCGACTCCATTTTTATTTCTCCGGTGTAGTCCCCCATGGGCTACTCCATACTCCCAACCGGGCCGCGAGCCTGGAACAACATCGTCGATTTCTGTGTCCTACAGTCTTGCGACTCCACTGGGGATAGAGAATCGGCCCCGAAATAATGTCTTGTAATGATTATGATTTGTGCTTTAGTTAACCGTGTCTACCGTGGGTTGAAAGAGGGTTTAATCAAAGGCATTATTAAGTCTAGGTAATGGTTTGGTGTCTTCCTTCATTCACTACCTTTCTATAAGGAAAGTTTGTGATGGCACCTAGATAATCATTACCCGTAGCTCGCTGTCATAGACTAATTTGGAGGGCTCATTGTTTATTCCTGGCACCAAGCGATAAGAGCCTAAGAGGCTTGGGTTTTTAAGAGAGTTCGCTCCGCCCTCCCTCTGGGGAATCTACAACGGGAAATCCATTTGACAGTCAGTCACGCACCATAACTCGTTGGCACGTACCTTAGTGTATGAAAAAGGTGCGCTCACTTGGTCGCTCGAACCCTTGAGTGGGGAGACCTAGTTGTGGGTAACCCTTCGTCGATGATAGCCGTTGTCCGTAACCCTATAAACCCGCGTAGACCATAGTTGTATGACCAATAAAAACTATTTCCTTGTGCTTATGCTTATGACCATCATCATTTGGACTTAGTTAGACTTCTTATCAGAAATGCGAACTTGTTGGGCCATTTAAACTGGGATGAGTTCGTATCTTATGACAATTGGGCTAAAAGTTTATGAAATGTCGATGGGCCATCCTGTGTTTGGGTCCCTTATCATTTGAAGTTGTTTAGCCATGTTATCGGAAAGGTGTAAACCTGTTGGGCCTTTTCAACTGGGACAAGTTTGCACCGCGTAATAGTATGATTGAATACTTTAAAATGATAATGGGCCAACTTATATATCTCATACATCATACTCATCCCATACATACACGCATCATATTAACCCTTTGTGTCTTAAAAGCCATCATAGATACCCGTTGGGTTAGGGAAGAAGGAAGACTTGTCAAAAGGCCGTTACCAAACATGAGCCAATCAGAGAATGAGGTATCCCGTATGGATAAGTTATAAACCAGCCTCACTAAGGTTACTGAGCAGTTCCAAGCCTTGACTACTGCTATGGCTAAAATAGTTGTGCCCCGTACTGGGGGAAACTCTGAAAATGTGAGGTGTGAGGAGCCTCTGGGGGATGAAATATCTATTTTTGATGATGACATGGTAGAATATGCCGCGGGAAGGATAGCTGGGTCCCAGGCCGAATTGCAAAACTCAGGGACCAGGTAGAGTCAGTTAGCCGCAAGATGAAGGGTAATGACGAAGACTTACTAGACTATGAGGCGATGACCTTTGAAGAACAGCTGCTGGCTCAGTTCAAGATGCTTGATATGGCCAAGTTCAACGGGAATGGGGATCCGAGGGTCCATCTCCGACAGTATGTTTCAGTTATGAGTTCAGTGGGCCTGTCATAGCTCTAAGTTCAGAAGATGTTTGGGATGTCACTCGAGGGGGCACCCGTAGTGTGGTATCATAGCCTTGAAAGAATGGTTAAGGAAGATTGGAGGGAACTGGCAGACGCCTTTCTGAAACAGTATATTACAGACTTGGAGATTGACTTGTCGCTTCGTGACTTGGAGAATACCAAGCAGAAACCGGAGGAAAGTTTCAAAGATTAAGTGGATCGCTGGAGGAGCTAGCTTCTGAAGATGCAGACTCGGCCTTTGGTGAAGGACCAGATCAAAATGATCATCAAGGGCATCAAGCCTTCTATTTATGGTAAGCTGAGGAGGATGACTTCGATGAATGTTGATTTTCGACAGTTGAGGGAAACTGTCATGGACATTGAAGAGGAAGAAGCTGAGAACAGAAAGTTTTATGGCCAGAATAGAAGGACTTTTGGGGGGCTTTCTGAGACCAAGCCCGCTACTGACGAGGTTACTACCGTCAGGAACAGGCGATTCTCCAATCTTGGTAGACCTTTGTCAAAGGTATTTGAAAAGCTGAAGATGCAAGGACTTCTAAAACCTTTGGAACCTAGGCCATTTCCGAACCCTGTGCCACTGTACCTCAACCTAAACCTGTACTGTTACTTCCATCAAGAAAAAAGCCATGACACTGAAAACTGTACCCGTCTTAGGCATGAGATCCAAAACCTCATTGACTCCCATAAAATACCCAATCCAGAAAAATAACAACCCAACACATACAAAAACCCTCTACCTAACTACCACTCTGTTCCACCACCCACCTACATGATCAACTCCAACCTACCCAAAACCTTTGTCCTCCAAACCCTCAACCACCCAGCTTCTTACACGGGGATATGAGATGGCAGTAGTGAAGAACCATAAGCTGAGGAAAAAGACAATGTCGCAGACAATGAAGATGTTTTACTGGTTTATTTGATTACAATCCTGCATTTTTTTTATAATAAAGACATTGATTTTGCCTACTTGTTCGAGTTTTCTCTTCAATAGTTAAAGCATTAGTCCGATGATGAAAATGTTTGATTTAGGGTGAAACCTTAGAAATGATAAGTGGGAGATGTGCTCTCATCCGATATTTTGAGTGGTTGATCTCGGCCAAGACTCCCGAGCACTCAATTACAGGATCTTAGCAGTAGAAGCCTGAGTAATCGACAGATGACTAGTTGAAGAGATGACGGATCAGTGAATGACCGTTTGCCTAGATGTTCATCATGGTTTACTTATGTTACGATATGTGATATGGTTGGAAATAAAGAAGAAGTCTATGCAATGAGAAGCAAAAGAAAAATAGACCGCCTATAACTGATAAGGGTGAAGCTACCCATGGGCGAGTATTAGGACCACCATGAGGAGAAATGCTACCTTAAAGGGTAGGTGTGTCGAAAAAAAAAGAGTTCAAAGTGAAAAGAGAGAGACAAGAGAAAAAAGAAAAAGACCATATCATGTTGAGTACGATGAAGTAATTAAGGAGCATGATCAAGACATCTAGGTTGGTTTGACCCGCTAATCCAATTCTCCGAGACAAAATCATCGAGTTGACTTACTTAAGGATTAAGCTGCGAAAGAACCCACACACACACACACACTAGGAGTCTAGTTCAGATCACTCATTCCGAAGATTAGGTCTGAGTGTATTAAGTACTTTGAAGGTTCTCTCATTTCGACGTGAAGCATTCGTTGAGGACAAAAATATGTTTAGCTATCAGGATTATCTCGTGAGAGCCAATACATCATGTTGATATCAGTATCAGTGTCAGTTTGGGGGGCGAGGCCCACATCAGTATCAGTGTGAGGGCGAGGCCCACATCAGTATCAGTCTGGGGGCGAGGCCCACATCAGTATCAGTCTAGGGGCGAGGCCCACATCAATATCAGTTTGGGGATGAGTCCTAGGGTTGAGGCCCACATCGGCACCAGTATCAGTTTTGGGATGAGTCCCAGGGTTGAGGCCCACATCGGCACATGTATCAGTTTTGGGATGAGTCCCAGGGTCGAGGTCCACATCACCAGTAGTTTTGGAACGTCACATCACATGATCTACTTCGACCTAGTGCAAGAAGCGAAGAACATTAAGCTAAGCCAAGACTAGAGGCGACCAGTCTACCAC
Organism: Zanthoxylum bungeanum; assembly: GCA_019454045.1. NCBI lineage: Eukaryota > Viridiplantae > Streptophyta > Magnoliopsida > Sapindales > Rutaceae > Zanthoxylum > Zanthoxylum bungeanum. Next base: position 31,184 of record SKCR01011026.1, on the reverse strand, counting down.
CTTGCAAATCAGGGACATAACGAGATATTGAGTCATGGAATCAAAAGAAGACTGAGCAATCTCCAAATAGAATTGACAGAAAGAAATTATAAGCTGGCCCAGGGAGGCGACCAAAAACAGTTACATAAGAAGGACACCAAAGAGCACAAGGAAGACATAACCCATCATAATAGGAAACACATCCATGCATACATGCATACAGGTCACATGCACGTAATTTTTATCTTGTTGTTGTTTACAGGTTTTGAAGAAAAAGAAAAAGGCAGCAAAGACAAGCAGTTTCATGAACAAAGCCCACAATCAACAGATCAGGGAACAAAGCCCACGTTCAAAATAGCTCGGGAATAAAGCCGAGGGGAATAAATCCATATCTTTACACAGTTCGGGAACAAAGCCTAGAAGAATAAAGCCCACTTTCAACACAGCTTGGGAATAAAGCCCAGGGGAATAAAGCCCTATCTTTGCACAGTTCAGGAACAAAGCCTAAAGGAATAAAGCCCAGGGGAATAAAGCCCAATCTTTACACAGTTCGGGAACAAAGCCCAGGGGAATAAAGCCCACTTTCAAAATAGTTCGGGAATAAAGCCCTATTGTAGGCACTGTATTTTTGCATATAAGTCCCTGTGATGAGTCTCATTTGGAGACACTACCTTTTAAGTCGAGGAAGTCGTGGGAAACAGACGTCGGAAGGGAATCAGTATTTTTGTTAGATTTTATTCGCTTGTTTAGCTTCAGGCTCACTTGTTGGACCTCCGTTTTAAAGCACCTTCAGCCCAAAAACCTCGCAAACCACTTAACCTTGGCCCAAAACCCTTGAAACACACCAAGCCCACCACCAAAAGCCAACCACACGCCCACCATAAGCCCACACAAGCCCAAGCCCACTTAAGGCATATCCAAAATAATAAAACACATATTTAACACATGGTGAAATTAAAACAAATCTAAAAAATCACATACCAAATTAAAATAAATCAAATAAAATATAAAATATATCCCTACCTAATAACAAATTCACTACCTAAATAAACCAAATCTCATGCCTAATCAAAACAAATTAAATATATCATATTCCTAATCTAGCCAAGACATGCCCCCTATCAAATATTAGACTTTCCTTGTAAGACACTAATTGATTCCTTCCTTTTCAAACAAGGAGAAACCCTAGCCTTTGTCTATAAAAGTAACCCAATTCCAACCCTTCACACCTCCTAGCTCAATCTCAAAAACAAAACACAAAGAAAATAAACCATAGACATTCTCTCCTGTTACGAACCAAACAGCAAACCCACGTGAAAAACAACTCTCCATAAATTAACAAGAATAAACTACCTTCCACACTCGACAACCCTCATCACGTTAAACTCAACGCCACTGCCAGCCCTTAACCCTCCACATAACTTTCAGCAGCCTTTCACGCCATCAACTTCTTTCAACACCACTGCCCCTTCCACACGCATATCATCTTACCTTCAGCAGCCTTAACTGCCCTAAACTCTCAACACCACACGCACATAGCCCTACACTCCATGCTATCTGCCACATTTACGTAAGTCATCTAGCCCTCGTTGCCCACATAAAGTAAAGATGCCGATTCAAAAGGCAATAAAACTCTCTATGTGAACGCACCATAAACCAACAGCCAGCCCACTCACGATCACACTCAGCACGGTACTGCCAGCCATCAGGCCCTTAATGCCCAGAAATGCACCCCCTGACCTGCATGCAAATCCCCCTGAAACCATCCCTTGACCTGCACGTAAATCCCCCTGAAACCAGCCCCTCCATTCACCAAAAATCAGCCTTCAAACAGTCCCTGTAACCACCGAAACAGTCCCTTAAAACAGACACAAACACCACCCTAAAACAGTGAGCAAATAACCCCAAAAAATTGCCAAAACAGTCCATTATTTCCTATAAAACAGTTACCAGAAAACACAACAAAAATAGCAGCAAAACAGAGGGAAAACAATTGCTTGAGCAGCGAAACAGCGAAGAAAGACGTGGACCAATGAACCAGAAAAGTTGCGAAGTGTTAGCCCTTCTAACGGACTTGTAACGCGGTTCCGAAATTTGACATAAAAGGTTAGACCTGAGGGCACTTTTTACATCTATTTTCATTCGTATTTTCATTGTTTATTATTTGCATGAGTTTTATGGAATGATATGTGTTGTGGCCCTTGAATAAAATGGAAAGTGTGTCACCTCTTGTGGTATATAGGATGAAAATCCAGATGTAAACTTTGGAGCCGAATCCGAATGGACGATAGTGCGGTCTGTACTTGGGATACAACTCCACGTACCACTCGAGCAAACGGCACATATTTCAAATTTTTTGTCTTGTTTGTTTATTATCCGTTATTTAATTTCTGCATGTTATTTGTTTGTGTAATAATGAGATAAAGCGCATGGGCTTAGTAAGTTGGATTAAAGATCCTCCATGTCGAGGGGTTAAAATCCATTACCATGATGCTTTGCCACGCCGGATGATGTATATTCGGTCGAATGTGAGATGTGTTCAATCGGAAATACGAAGTTCCATATAGTTGTCTTTATTTTATATGCATTGTAATGTAATTCGCATGGGCTTATCAAGTTGGATTAAAGGTCTTCCATTTCGAGGGATTAAAAGCCTAAGGGTTACCTTTGCCACGACGTTTTACCGCGCCTCTTACTTCGTTATTTGCTTTTTGTATGTCATCTCATTGCATAATCATGCATCACATTGCATCGCGCATGGGCTTATCAAGTTGGATTAAAGGTCCTCCATTTCGAGGGATTAAAAGCCTAAGGGCTACCTTTACCATGACGTTTTGCCGCGCCTTTTATTTCCTTATTTGCTTTTTGTATTGTCTATCTTATTTTGCATCGCACCATGGCATGTTTATTTTAACGTATAATTGCCTCTCTAGTTATCTTTGTACATTATGCACTTAATTGCCTCTCTTTAATATGTATGCTTGCATAATTATTACTTGTTTGCGCTTCAATGATTATCAATGCAATGTGTTTGTGAGATTATGCACTTGCCATTATTCTAATTCAATTTTAAGCATGCTTGTAAAATCATCATTTGCTTGTATTGCCGTATCCATGAATGTAATGTGCTTATGAAATCATATGCTTGCCGTATTCCGATTTACTTTTATGCAAACTTAGATATGGGCTTTATTTTCATGCATGTGAACTTAGAAGTAGAATACACTTGGAAATACATGTTGCTTAGGCTTGGTTAGATTATTGCATAAATCACATCATTACAAGTGGCATAAGTAAGGGACCATTCCGAACCCAACGGTTTGAGGTCTTCCCTTGCGAGGGGTGATTGCGGCCTTAATTCATTTTCCCGGTTCACACCGGGTGGCGACTCCATTATTCTCCGGTTTAGTTCCCTGCGGGCTACTCCGTACTCCCAACTAGGCCGCGAGCCTAGAACAACATGTGTCGCCCAGTTTCTGTGTCCCACAGTCTGGCGACTCCACTGGGGATAGAGAATCAGCCCCGAAATAATGTCTTGTAATATTATTATTTGTGCTTTAAGTTAACCGTTCCTATAGTGGGTTGAAAGGGGTTTAATCAAAGGCACCTTTAAGGCTAGGTAATGGTTTGGTTTCTTCCTTCACTCACTACCTTTCTATAAGGAAAAGCTGTGAAGGCACCTAGATAATCATCTACTAGTAGCCTACTGTGATGGACTAATTTGGAGGACTCGTTGTTTATTCCTGACACCAAGCGATAAGAGCCTAAGAGGCTTGGGTACTTAAGAGAGCCTCTCTCGACCCTCCCTCTGGGAAATCTACAACAGGAAATCCATTTGACAGTCAGTCACACACCATAGCTCGTTGGCACGTACCTTAGTGTATAAAAAATGTGCGCTCACTTGGTCGCTCGGACCCTTGTGTATGGAGACCTAGTTGTGGTAATCCTTCGTCAGCGAGAGCCTTTGTCCACACCCCCCCGTAAACCCGCATGTGAACCTTAGTCGTAGAACTAATAAGAATTATTTACTTGTGCTTGTGTTTGGGAACCTGATCGTTTGGATCCATTCGGATCTTTTGTCATGAGGTATGGGCTTGTTGGGCCATTTAAACTGGGACAAGAACATATCATATGATTATTGGGCCAAAAGCTTCTAAAACGCAAATGGGCCATTATATGTTTGTGTTTAGGAACATTATCATTTGGATACGGTTGTACTTCTTGCCATGAGATGTGAACTTGTTGGGACATTTAAACTGGGACGAGTTCACTCCTATGACAGTTAGCCCAAAAGCTTCTAAAATGCCGATTGGCAATTTTATGTGTGGGCCTCTCATCATTTACAGTTGTTTAGCCACGTTGTTGCAAAGTGTAAACCTGTTGGGCCTTTTTCAATTGGGACATGTTTGCACCGCGCAATGGCGTGGTTGAACACTTTAAAATGATAATGGGCCAACTAGTGTAAAATTTCTATGGGTTTATATATTACATGCATTGCAGGCATACATGCTGACTGAGAATTTTAAAAGGCATCATAGACTCCCGTTGGGTTAGGAAAGAGGGAAGACTCACTAAAAGACCGGTAACAGATATGAGTACATCTGATAATGAGGTATCCCGGATAGATCAGTCTGAAAATGGTCTCGCCAAAATACTGAACAGTTGCAAGCTTTGACTACTGCTGTGGCTGATATGGCTGTACCCCGTGCTGGGGGAAGTTTTGAGATTGTGAGGCGCGATGAGCCTCCAAATGGGTTGGGGGATGATATCCCCGCTTTTGATGACGACATGGCAGAGTATGCAAAAGGCAGAGTGATTGGGTCTCAGGCAGAATTTCAGAAGCTTCGGGATCAAGTTGAAACAGTTACCCGTAAAATGAGGGGTAAACATGAAGAGTTGTTAGATTATGAGGCAATGACCTTCGAAGAATAGTTGCCAGCTCAGTTCAAGATGCCGAATATGGCTAAGTTTAACAGGAATAGGGATCTGAGGGTCCTTCTCCGTCAGTATGTTTCAGTTATGAGTTCAGTGGGTTTATCCAAGCGTCAAGTGCAGAAAATGTTTGGGATGTCACTTGAGGGAGCGCCGGTAGTTTGGTATCACAGCCTTGAGAAGAAGATTATGGAAGATTGGAGGGAACTGGCTGATGCTTTTTTGAAGCAATATGTTACAGATTTGGAAATTGATTTGTCACTCTGTGATTTGGAGAATACCAAGCAGAAGCCGGAGGAAAGCTTCAAAGATTATGTGGATCGCTGGAGGAGCCAGCTTCTGAAAATGCAGAATCGACCCTTGGAGAAGGACCAGATAAAAATGATCATCAAGGGCACCAAGCCCTCTATTTATGGTAAGCTGAGGAGGATGACTTCGATGATTGCTGATTTCCGACAGTTGAGAGAGACAGATATGGATATTGAGGAAGAAGAGGCTGAAAACAAGAAGTTCTATGCCCAGAATAGAAGGACTTTTGGGGGGCATTCTGAGACTAAGCCCGCTACTACCGAGGTTGCTGCCATCAGGAACCGGCATTTCTCGAACCTGGGGAAGCCTTTATCTAATGTGCTTGATAAATTGAAGGGACAATGACTCCTAAAACTCTTAGAGCCTAAACCACTTCCAGATCCTATACCACCCTACCTTGACCTAAGCCTGTATTGTCACTTCCATCAGAGGAGAGGCCACGAAACTGACAACTGTACCCGCCTTAGGCATGAAATTTAAAACCTCATTGATGCCCATAAAATACCCGATCCTGAGAAGGAACAACCCAACACACATCGGAACCCCCTACCAAATTACCACTCTGTTCCACCACCCACCTATATGATCAACTCTGGCCTACCCAAAAGCTTCATCCTCCAAGCTCTCAACCACCCAGCTTCTTTCATGAGGATAGAGGATGAAAATGGTGAAGAAACATAGACCGAGGAAGAAGGCAATGATGTGGATGATGAGACTGTTCTTCCTAGTTTATTTGATCCTGCATTTTTAATATAGACATTGATTTTGCCTACTTTTTCGAACCATTTCTTAATGATAATAAAAGCGTTCATTCCATTCACTTGCCTAAGTCTCTTCCTTTCAACCTGCAACATGAGTATATTTGATAAAAGCATTCAACCTTGGTACCATGATACTCAGTGACGTTTAAAACACGGGGAATCTTCGGAAGAAGCAAACAGAAAAGACAAGTTAGTCATTCAGAAATTGGGAAATGGGGCAGTGAGACTGTCAGACTTGGAAAGGAATGAGTTCACCAAGCTGATCAACGTGGATAGATTGAAGCAGTATTTTGCCTGAAGAAGAGAAAACCGAGCAGTCACCTGACAGAAGACCTAACCCAACGGAATAGGAAACTAATTCATGCATGCATGCATACACCTAACACACTTGCTTTCTTTTGTTTTGTTGTGCTTTGTTTTGTTTGTATTCACAGGTTTCAACAAAGAAAACAGAAAGCGTCAAATGAAAGACAACCAGAAGCAGCAACAATACAGTGTCAGCAGTTTTCAGGAATGAATCACAGGGTTGAGGCCCATATCAGTATGAGTTTAGGGCGAGGCCCATATCAGTATCAGTCTGGGGGTGAGGCCCACATCAGTATCAGTTTAAGGCGAGGCCCATATCAGTATCAGTCTGGGGACGAGACCCACATCAGTATCAGTCTGGGGCGAGGCCCATATCAGTATCAGTTTTGGGCGAGGCCTATATCAGTATCAGTTTAGGGTGAGGACCATATCAGTATCAGTCTGCGGGTGAGGACCACATCAGTATCAGTTTGGGGTGAGGCCCACATCAGTATCAGTTTGGGGCGAGGCCCATATCATTATCAGTCTGAGGGCGAGGCCCACATCAGTATCAGTCTGGGGCGAGGCCCAAATCAGTATCAGTTTGGGGTAAGGCCCATATCAGTATCAGTCGGAGGGCGAGGCCCACATCAGTATCATTTGGGGCGAGGTCCATATCAGTATCAGTCTGAGGGCGAGGCCCACATCAGTATCAGTCAGGGGGTGAGGCCCCCATCAGTATCAGTTTGGGGATGAGTCCCGAGGGCCGAGGCCCACATCAGTATCAGTTTTGGGTGAGGCCCATATCAGTATCAGTCTGAGGGCGATATCCACATCAGTATCAGTTTGGGGATGAGTCCCGAGGGTCGAGGCCCACATCAGTATCAGTTTCGGGGTGAGGCCAACATCCGTATCAGTTTAAGGGCGAGACCTATAGCAGTATCAGTTTGGGGGTGAGGCTCACATCAGTGTCAGTTTAGGGGCGAGGCCCACATCGGTATCGGTTTGGGGGCAAGGCCCACATCAGCATCATGCATCCATGCATACATATCACATACATATAATTTTTATTTTGTGTTCACAGGATTGTAGCGGTAAAGACAATTTCATCAAGTAACGGTTCAAAAATGAGCCACCTTTCATCAATTAACGGTTCAAAAATGAGCCACATTCTCACACAGCACGGTTCGGAAATGGACCTCTACCACAACAGAGGCCGAAAATGGCACTCCAAAATGGAGCACACACAACAGATGTCGAAAATAGCACTCCAAAATGGAGCACATACAACAGATGCCGAAAATGGTGCACTAAAATGGAGCACACACAACAGATGCCGAAAATGGCGCTCCAAAATGGAGCACACACAACAGATGCAAAAATGGCACTCCAAAATGGAGCACACACAACAGATGCTGAAAATGGCGCTCCAAAATGGAGCACACCCAATAGATGCCGAAAATGAGATGCCGAAAATGGCGCTCCAAAATGGAGCACACCCAACAGATGCCGAAAATGGCGCTCCAAAATGGAGCACATACAACAGATGCCGAAAATGGTGCTCCAAAATGGAGCACACACAAAAGATGCCGACAATGGCGCTCCAAATTGGAGCACACAAAACAGATGCCGAAAATGGCACTCCAAAATGAAGCACACACAAAAGATGCCGAAAATGGCACTCCAAAATGGAGCACACACAACAGATGCCGAAAATGGCACTCCAAAATGGAGCACACACAACATATGCCGAAAATGGCGCTCCAAAAATGGAGCACAATTCGAAAATGGACCACCAGATCAACTCAGTTCGAAGCAGCAGGCAAGTCGGGTTGCAGCTGGCGAGCCAGGTAAGTAAAAATGCATTGCATAAACTTTGATAGGATTGTCACTGTCACACAGTGCACAAGTCCCATCAAAGTGGGGGAGACTGTAGGCACTGAATTTTTGCATATAAGTCCCTGTGATAAGTCTCATTTGGAGACACTACCTTTTAAGTAGAGGATGTCGCGGGAAACGGACGTCGGAAGGGAATCCGTATTTTTGTTAGATTTTATTCGCTTGTTTAGCTTCGGGCTCACTTGTTGGACCTCAATTTTAAAGCACCTTCAGCCCAAAAACCTCGCAAACCACTTAACCTTGGCCCAAAACCCTTGAAACACACCAAGCCCACCACCAAAAGCCAACCACACGCCCACCATAAGCCCACACACTCCCAAGCCCACTTAAAGCATATCCAAAATAATAAAACACATATTTAACACATGGTGAAATTAAAACAAATCTAAAAAATCACATACCAAATTAAAATAAATCAAATAAAATATAAAATATATCCCTACCTAATTAACAAATTAACTACCTAAATAAAAAAAAATCTCATTCCTAATCAAAAAAAATTAAATATATCATATTCCTAATCTAGCCAAGACATATCCCCCAATCAAATATTAGACTTTCCTTGTAAGACACTAATTGATTCCTTCCTTTTCAAACAAGGAGAAGCCCTAGCCTTTGTCTATAAAAGAAACCCTATTCCAACCCTTCACACCTCCTAGCTCAATCTCACAAACAAAACACAAAGAAAATAAACCCTAGACATCCTCTCCTCTCACGAACCAAACAGCAAACCCACGTGAAACACAACTCTCCATAAATTAACAAGAATAAGCTACCTTCCACACTCGACAACCCTCATCACGTTAAACTCAACGCCACTGCCAGCCCTTAACCCTCCACATAACTTTCAGTAGCCTTTCACGCCATCATCTTCTTTCAACGCCACTACCTCTTCCACACGCAGATCATCTTACCTTTATCACGCCTTAACTGCCTTAAACTCTCAACACCACACGCACATAGACCTACACTCCACGCTACCTGCCCCATTTACGTAAGCCATCTAGCCCTGGTTGCCCACATAAAGTAAATACGCCCATTCAACAAGTAATAAAACTCTCCACGTGAACGCACCATAAACCAACAGCCAGCCCACTCACGATCACACTCAGCACGGTACTGCCAGCCATCACGCCCTTAATGCCCTGAAATGCACCCCATGACCTGCACGCAAATCCCTCTGAAACCAGCCCATGACCCTCACGCAAATCTCCCTGAAACCAGCCCCTCTATTCACCAAAAATCAGCCCTCAACAGTCCTTTAAAATAGAAATAAACACCATCCTAAAACAGTGAACAAACAACCCCAAAAAATTGCCAAAACAGTCATTTATTTCCCATAAAATAGTGACCAGAAAACACAACAAAAATAGCAGCGAAACGGAGGGAAAACAGTAGTTTGAGCGGCGAAACAGCGAAGAAAGACGTGGACCAATGAACCAGAAAAGTTGTGGAGTGTTAGCCCTTTCGACGGACTTGTAACGCGCTTCCGAAAGTCGACATAAAAGGTTAGACCTGAGGGCACTTTTTACATCTATTTTCATTCATATTTTTATTGTTTATTATTTGCATGAGTATTGTGGAATGATGTGCGTTGTGGCCCTTGAATAAAATGGAAAGTGTGTCGCCTCTTGTGGTATATAGGATGGAAACCCAGACGTAAACTCCGTAGCCGAATCCGAATGGACGGTAGTGCGGTCTGTTCTTGGGATACAACTCCACGTACCACTCGAGCAAACGGCACATATTTCGATTTATTTTGTCTTGTTTGTTTATTATCCGTTATTTAATTTATGCATGTTATTTGTTTGTGTAATGATGAGATAAAGCGCATGGGCTTAGTAAGTTGGATTAAAGGTCCTCCATTTCGAGGGGTTAAAATCCTTTACCATGATGCTTTGCCGCGCCGGATGATGTATATTCGGTTGAATGTAAGATGTGTTCAATCGGGTATACAAAGTCCGATATTGTTGTCTTTATTTTTTATATGCATTAAGTTATTAGCGCATGGGCTTAGTAAGATGGATTAAAGGTCCTCCATGTCGAGGGCTTCAAATAATTTACCACGATGCTTTGCCGCACCGGATGATTTATATTTGGTTGAATGTAAGATGTGTTCAATCAGACATACGAAGTTCCATATATTTGTCTTTTTTTATATGCATTGTAATGTAATGCGCATGGGCTTATCAAGTTGGATTAAAGGTCCTCCATTTTGAGGGATTAAAAGCCTAAGGGCTACCTTTGCCATGACGTTTTGTCGCGCCTCTTACTTCGTTATTTGCTTTTTTTTATATCATCTCCTTGCATAATCATGCATCACATTGCATCGCGCATGGGCTTATCAAGTTGGATTAAAGGTCCTCCATTTCGAGGGATTAAAAGCCTAAGGGCTACCTTTGCCATGACATTTTGCCGCGCCTTTTATTTCATTATTTTTTTTGTATTGTCTATCTTCTTTTGCATCCCACCATGGCATGTTTATTTTAACTTATAATTGCCTCTCTAGTTATCTTTTTACATTATGCACTTAATTGCCTCTCTTTAATATGTATGCTTGCATAATTATTGCTTGTTTACGCTTCCATGATTATCAATGCAATGTGTTTGTGAGATTATACGCTTGCCATTATTCTAATTCAATTTTAAGCATGCTTGTACAATCATCATTTGCTTGTATTTCCCTATCCATGAATGTAATGTGCTTATGAAATCATATGCTTGCCGTATTCCGATTTACTTTTATGCAAACTTAGATATGAGCTTTATTTTCATGAATGTGAACTTAGAAGTAGAATACACTAGGAAATACATGTTGCTTAGGCTTGGTTAGATTATTGCACAAATCACATCATTACAAGTGGCATAAGTAAGGGACCATTCTGAACCAACCGGTTTGAGGTCTTCCCTTGCGAGGGTTGAGTGCGGCCTTAAATCATTTTCCCGATTCACACCGGGTGGCGACTCCATTATTCTCCGATTTAGTCCCGCGCGGGCTACTCTGTACTCCCAACTAGCTGGCGAGCCTAGAACATCATGTGTCGCCCAGTTTCTGTGTCCCACACCTATCTTTGCACAGTTCGGGAACAAAGTCTAGAGGAATAAAGCCCAGGGGAATAAAGCCCTATCTTTACACAGTTCAGGCACAAAGCCTAGAGGAATAGAGCCTATTTTCAACACAATTCGGGAACAAAGCCTAGAGGAATAAAGCCACTTTCAAAACAGCTCGGGAATAAAGCCCATGGGAATAAAGCCATCTCTCAACGCAGTTCGGGAACAAAGCCCATATTCAATATAATTTGGGAACAAAGCCCAAAAGGCAAAGCATCTCAGGATAACAAGTAAGTTAAGCAACAGCTGGCGAGTCAGGTAAGTAAAAATGCATGCATAACTTTGATAACATTGTCATTGTCACACACTACACAAGTCCCATCAAAGTGGGGGTGACTGTAGGCACTGCATTTTTTCATGTAAGTCCCGATGATGAGTCTCATTTAGAGGCACTACTTTATAAGTCGTGAAAGTCGCAGGAAACGAACGTCGGAAGGGAAAAGTCAGAAATTTCCATTTTTGTTGGATTTAGTTCGCTTGTCTAGCTTCGGGTTCACTTGTTGGACTTCCATTTTAAAACATCATTGACCTAAAACCCCCGCAAACCACTTAGCCTTGACCCAAAACCCCTCGCAAGCCCACACACCACCAAGCCCACCAAAAAAGCCAACTGCACGCCCACACCAAGCCCACACACGCCCAAGCCCAATAAAACACATCCAAAAATAACAAATCACATATTTAACACATGGTGAAATCTAAAAAAATCACATACCTAATTAAAACAAATCAAATAAATTTAAATCTATTATCTTCATAAACAAGCCAAATCACCTCCCTAATTTAAGAAGATTTTTCTTGTGAAATACTAATTAAAAGATTTCCCTTAATTACACAAATCCATTTCATGTTCAAACATAGGTAGCCCCCATCCCTTTGCCTATAAAAAGAAGCATTCACCAACACATAAAAGCCTAGCTCATTCTTAAAAAAAAAATACAAAGAAAATAAACCTAGTTGAGACTCACAAAAAATAAAACAAACGAAAAGAATACACCCTAAAGCTTCACGCTTGCTTGCCCTCACGTACACTGCCCTCACGCCCTCGGCTTCACACCTCACAATCCTGACCTTCAACACGTCACTTCCACTCACACATAACCCAGCAAACCATCACACCACCTGCACAAGCCAACTCTCTCGCCACATACCCCTCAGCCAACCTTCACGCCACACCTGCAACCTTCACCTACGGCAACCTCATTTAACTCAGCCTTCAACCATATGCATAAATTCCCTTTAACGCCATCACCCCCTGACCATGTAACAAGCCCACTGACTACGTAACAAGCTCCCTTCAAACATCCAGAAAACTGTTGCCAAAATAACCCCATAAACTGCCGCTAAACATCACTGAAAATATACCAGAAATTCACCCAAACCTGCACCAAAACAGCAGCCCTAATCCCCTTAGAAACCGAAAAAATTATCCCTCAATACAACAAAAAAAGTGACTAAAAAATAGCAGCAAAACAATAGCAATAAAGTAAAAATAGCAGCCCAAACAGTGAAAAAATGAGGAAAGAATGTGAACCAGTGAACCAGAAGAGTTGCGGAGTGTTAGCCCTTCCGACGGCCTTGTGACGCACTTCCAAGAGTCGACATAAATGGTTAGACCTGAGGGCACCTTTCTTATTTATTCCCATTCATCTTTTAATTATTTATTGAATTTCCTTCGCATGAGAGTCGTTGGTTAATGTGTGTTGTGGCCATTGGATGAGTGGAAAATGTGTCTTCTCTTGTGCTATATCGGATGGAAACCCAGACGTAAATTCCATAGCCGAATCCGAATGGACGAAAGTGCGGTCTGTACTTGGGAAACATCTCCACGTACCACTTGAGCAAACGGCACATCTTTCACTTTATTTTATCTTGTTTGTTTATTATTCGCATTTTATATTCAGCCTTTTACTTTCTGCACGTTACTTGCTTGTGTATTGATGATATGGTGCGCATGGGCTTAGTATGTTGGTCTAAAGGTTCTCTATTTGAGGGAAAAAAAGTCTAAAAGGCTGCCTTTATGACTATACTTTACCGCGCCGGACGAAATATGTTTGGTTGAATGTGAGATATGTTCAATCGAGTATACAAACTTATATATTGTTGTCTTTATTTTATATGCATTGTAATGTAATGCGCATGGGATTAGTTTGTTGGTCTAAAGGTTCTCTATTTGAGGGAAGAAAAGTCCAAAAGGCTACCTTTACGACAATACTTTACCGCGCCGGATGAAGTATTTTTTGGTTGAATGTGAGATATGTTTAATCGAGTATACGAAGTCCTATATTTTTGTCTTTACTTTCTATGCATTGTGATGTAATGCGCATGAGCTTAGTATGTTGGTCAAAAGGTTCCCTATTTGAGGGAAGAAAAGTCTAAAAGGCTACCTTTACGACAATATTTTTCCGCGCCTTTTATTTATTTTGTTATTTTCTTTTTATATGTCATCTCCTTACATAATCATGCATCATATTGCAATGCGCATGGGCAAATCAACTTGGATTAAAGGTCCTCCACTCCGAGAGATGAAAATCCTAAGGGCTACCTTTGCCACGATGTTTTGCCGCGCCGGACAAAGCACTTTCGATTGAACGTGTGATACGTTCAATCAGACATTTGAAGTCCTATATAGATGTGGGCATATATTGCATCTCTTTTCTTTCACTTTTATTGTCTATCTTCTTTTTCATCGCATCATGGCACATTTATTTTAATGTATAATTGCCTCTTTAGTTATCTCTTTACATTATGCACTTAATTGCGTCTCTTTAATATGCAAGCTTGTATAATTATTGTTTATTTGTGTCTCTTTGTTTATCAATATGATGTGTTTATGAAATTATATGCCTATCGTTATTCCAGTTTACTTTTATGCATGCGAACTTAGATATAGGTTATATACAAACCTAGATATGGGCTTTATTTTCATGCATGTGAACTTAAAAGTAGAATACTCTTGGAAATATATATTGCGTAGATCTGATTAAATTATTGCACAAATCATTTCATTACAAGTGGCATAAGTAAGGGACCATTCCGAACCCAACAGTTTGAGGTTTTCCCTTGCGAGGGGTGAGTGCGGCCTTAAATCATTTTCCCAGTTCACACCGGGTGGCGACTCTATTTTATTTCTCCGGTGTAGTCCCCTCATGGGCTACTCCGTACTCCCAACCGGGCCACGAGCCTGGAACAGCATCGTCGATTTCTGTGTCCTACAGTCTGGCGACTCCACTGGGGATAGAGAATCGGCCCCGAAATAATGTCCTGTAATGATTATGATTTGTGCTTTAGTTAACCGTGTCTACCATGGGTTGAAAGGGGGTTTAATCAAAGGCATTAATAAGGCTAGGTAATGGTTTGGTGTCTTCCTTCATTCACTACCTTTCTATAAGGAAAAGCTGTGAAAACACCTAGATAATCATTACCCGTAGCTCGCTGTGATGGACTAATTTAGAGGACTCGTTGTTTATTCTTGTCACCAAGCGATAAGAGCCTAAGAGGCTTGGGTTTTTAAGAGAGTTCGCTCCGCCCTCCCTCTGGAGAATCTACAACGGGAAATCCATTTGACAGTCAGTCACGCACCATAACTCATTGGCACGTACCTTAGTGTATAAAAAAAGTGCGCTCACTTGGTTGCTCGAACCCTTGAGTGGGGAGACCTAGTTGTGGGCAACCCTTCGTCGACGAGGGCCTTTGTTCGTACCTCTATAAACCCACGTAGACCATAGTTGTATGACCAATAGAAACTATTTCCTTGTGCTTATGCTTATGACCATCATCATTTGGACTCAGTTAGACTTCTTGTCAGAAATGCGAACTTGTTGGGCCATTTAAACTGGGATGAGTTCGTATCTTATAACAATTGGGCTAAAAGTTTCTGAAATGCCGATGGGCCATCCTGTGTTTGGGCCCCTTATCATTTGAAGTTGTTTAGCCATGTTATTGCAAAGGTGTAAACCTGTTGGGCCTTTTCAACTGGGACAAGTTTGCACCGCGCAATAGTATGATTGAATACTTTAAAATGATAATGGGACAACTTATATATCTCATACATCGTACGCATCTCATGCATA
Source organism: Zanthoxylum bungeanum (assembly GCA_019454045.1). NCBI lineage: Eukaryota > Viridiplantae > Streptophyta > Magnoliopsida > Sapindales > Rutaceae > Zanthoxylum > Zanthoxylum bungeanum. The sequence goes on along the minus strand of SKCR01011026.1, from coordinate 15,835 downwards.
CATGCATCATGTTAACCCTTTGTGTCTTAAAAGCCATCATAGATACCCGTTGGGTTAGTGAATAAGGAATGTTGGACAATTATGACCCATAACATCACTATTTGTACAGATCTTGGTGTTATTGTACAAATTAACTATGTGACCAAGGAAATTTCCATTTTATCATTTATAATTAGATTACCAAGATATATAAATGATAGAAGGTCCATATGATTAATTCCAGATTGAGATGATATGAGACAGTATCAATCCACGAAGGTTTAATCATTAAATATCCCTAGTCGGAGTATTATCGAGATTGGACATCGATAATGCATAAAAGACTAGTATTACACTTGTGCGTGTTGTGGGAGCATAAGGACATAGTTCTCATATATTTGGGTATAGGATACTCTAGCAAGTGTAATATGAGGTTGTGTTTACCGATGGTACGGAAACAGCTTCGCTCTGGATAGACCCCTCGGAATTCCATTGGTAGTATGACTATGTGTCTATGGAAATCTGAATCAGTGTAGGTGTATTTGGTCTTAACTTGAAACGTGCACCGCTAATACTTGTGACAATTAATATACTTTGGTTTTGGTCATCCAGGGCTTTAACAGGATCTGTGTACGCCTCTTCTGGGTATATTGAGAATCGTAGTGTATTGGGTGTGATGTCAAGATGGAAGTATCACTCCAGTAATAGTGGATATGATGAGCAGGTAGGATACGGAACTGGTGCTCTTAAGTACTGCAGTCATCGGGATAATATGACTAGGTCATGATTATCCGATTATAGAGACTAGTTACCAGAGATCCGATATGTGCTTCGTACGGGGCAGACACAATTCCAGCCCAGGCCTTGGACGTGACATCCGATGTTGGATCGCAATACGCAATACTACGTATACTATGCCTGATATAGATCACATATTCCTTTAAGAATATTTCTGGAGAATTGGGTAGGCACGGTGTTTTGCTAGAAGCCAACCATGTCTTGTAAATCGGTAAAAACGTAATACTAGGTACGTACGTGTTCGGATATTCCAACGACTGGATTTACTGCCAACATATCCGGGGATCTCATGGGTCGCTTCCCGAAGATTCACCGATGACGTATGACTCGCACTTTATTAATCTGAGATTAATTAGTAGAGAGAGAAAATTAATATGGGATTAATTACGGAGATATTTTATCTGGGATAAAATATTATTTAAAGAGAGAGAATGATTAATTTGGAATTAATCAATAAAATAATATATTCGATATATTATACGAAATTAGATTTCGACGCGGAATTGAAATTATATTTTAATTCCGGCGAATGAGTTAATTTAGATTTAATTCACTAGCGACATGAATAGTAATTTTGCTAGGCATAATTATTTAATTAAATTTGATTTAATTACGTCGCAACGGAAAATTCGTTAATTCGGAATTAGCGAACCCGAGTGCGGGAGTGTTTGCGGGCCCACTCGTATTTCAAATTCAAGTGCGGCCCACAAGTCACATCACGCGTCACATCACTCGTCATTCAAGTGATGGATGTCTTGTCACTTTGAGTGATTGACAACCAGTCACTATTCATGAGTGATGTGAGTTGTTGGAAGGCATTAATTGCCATTTTGCCTCCAAAAATTGTTTAAGCCTTTTGGAAAAGCTTTGACTAATTTTTTGGTATTAGATTTAGGAACAAAACCAAACCAACACACTTCTCTCTCTTTCCAACACACACACGGTTTTGGGAACCATTTTCCCTCTCTCTCCCATTCGGCTTTTGAAGCCATTTTCTTCTCATTTTCTTGCTTGGCCGATACATAGAAGAAGAAACAAGGAAGATTTGTGGCAAATCTTTCCAATGCTAGCACATGAAGAGTCATCCAAGGTGATAGGGAAACAAACTCATGAGCATGGAATCACAACACAAAGCTTGGAGCCTTGAGATCCATCCATGGAGTTGACCGAATTTGGAGGAGCACAAAGAAGCACCATTGCCGAGAGCTTCAAGGAGTTTTGTTGTTCCTAAGATCGCAAAGCTGATCAATGTAAGTATGATTCCGCCATAACTCTTTGAGTATTCACACATGATTTCTATGCTTGAATTGAGCTTGGGACTAATCTAGAAACACAACAATGGTATCTTGAGCCATTTTGAGCTTGAAATTTGATTAGGGTAAAATTTGGGTAAATTGGATTTGAGCATGTTTGAGTGAAATTACTTGTTTGAGCATGCTTGTAAATGGATGACTTGGAGTTGTTTGTGATCAATTTTGTGAAAATTGGATTCGATTAATTTTTCCCCAAAAATGTAGGCTTGGCCGAAACATATTGTTGCTTTAATGTCATGGTGATTTTTGTGTTTTTGATCATTGGATGAGTTGAAATCATTTGGGTAATGTTGATTGAGGATTTAATTGGATTGAAATCGAATCGGACAAAGAAATCCCCAAATTTTCGTGACTTATAAGCATGAAAATGATTGATTTTTTTATTCAAATGTGTTGGACATGTTTTGATGATAATAAGCATAATTAATTGTCTAAATTGATGTTTTGGAAATATTAATTTGGTTAATTATTTATGACATACACTTTAGGTTAATTAAATTATGAAATTTGGAATTTTGGTAATTTAATTAATTGGGCCAAATTTGGAATTGGGCTTGTTAAGTTGTATTTGGGCTTAATGGGCTTGGTTGGGCCAAGTTTGGTTTAGGCTAATTGGTTGGATCCAATTGGGCCCAAAATCATATCCATAAAAGTCCAAATATAACAAATGGACCTTTAATTTTAATTGGGCCTAATGGGCCTAAATTGGTTTCTTGGCAAATTAAGGTGATTCCTTAAATGGGCTTTGGTATTTGGGTTTGACCCATATTGACCAAAATTCCAAGCCTTATGAAATTAATTAAAAGCCCATTGGACTTTAATTAAATTGACATTGGATGTTAATCGGGCTTTGAGACCCGTAATGATTAGATTTGGAATCTAAGTCGTAAAGGCACATTAAAAAGTGTATTATTTAATTTAGAATTAAATATAGAATTAGTATTAAATACAAATTAAATTGGATTTAATATTGTAGTTTAATATAACTCAAGAATTCGTACTTTGAGTACTTATTCGCAAAACGAGTTTGACTCGCGCAAAATCAAATCGTTGTTTGAACATTGGATGGTCATTAATTTCTGATTAATTAATTGGATTAGATTGTTTGATAACATGCTTTGTGTGAATACATGGATGCGATGTATGAATAATGAATATCGGATGGATATTAGATGGGTGAGGTAAATTTTGGAAATTGTTGTAATAAATTTAGAATTTATTAAATTGGACCTGCGTGTCCAGCCTATTACCTCTTGACTCTTTGTATTTCTCTTCTCACATATTCCCCTCAATGTAAATGAGGTTTCTTTCGAAGTGTTATGTAATCGGGTAGAAGTAATACTTGTGCTAGCGGGAGAGAGGAAAGAGAGAGATTTGTTCTTGGAATAATGTTTTAAGTATCCATCCGCATATCATTATTATATTTATTTATACGCACCTTATTATGTTTTTAGAATGCATGTTTAAGGGTGTATGATGATGAGACCTTAACAAAGAAAATTAATTGGTTGCCAATTACCCGAAAAACCCTCAACACATATTAAGCGTTTTTCCTTCCATTGAGTGATTCTTACTCAAGATCCAAGATTGGCACTGGTTTGTTGGCCAAAGTCAAGACCTTTGTCCGTCGCGGATGTGTTTGAATCATGAAAGCTTTGTTCCATATGGGTGTCTTGTCCAAGTTGTGATTTGTTGGCCAAAGTCAAGATCACTTATTGTCTATCGACATCTATTACGAAGCTTTCCATGGTCAATGGGTTCCGCTTATCTGGGATCATTAAGTTTGTTGTGCCAAAGCCAAGGCTTAATTGATTCAGAGGAAAAAGGTTAGGGAATATATTGGATATATTGGCATATATAAGATATATGTTTCGGACTTGGATGTCCACCTACTGGATCTAGGAATTGGATGGGATCCAATTGATCTTAGAGATCTACCTAGTTAATTATCATACAATTTGTTGGCCAAAGTCAAGATTGTGTGTTATTTAACGGGATCCTAGCCCACTAGGAAACAAGGTTTCCCGAGTACTCCACAGAGGGTTAGAGGCTCGCCGAAAAATAGTGGGAGGCAAGTATTAAATTTGCAATATTCGTTTAGTTACTTGCCAATACGTGCTCATTTCAATTTTTCGTCAATATAAATTAATATATTAGTTGGACTAATATTTAATGTTGTTTTAATTAAACAGTTATACTGTATTCAAACTATTTCAATTCATGGTTGATTTTATAATTGGATTATAGTAATCAATATAATTGAATTTAACCTATTAAATTATAGTTGATTATATAGTTAGACTATAGTAATCATTATAATTAATAATACCTAAAATCGTTGATTCGATAGTTGGACTATTGGAATCAAGATAAATGAAAGATTAGTGTTTAAAACATAATCCTGGGTAAAAATGTCTTTAAACGGCTTTAATTTTCAAATTGGGAATAAAATCTCAAGATAGTCCTAGAGACCGAGAAGTTAATTTATTTGATAGAGAAACATCTCGAGCCTGAGCCCGGAGTTGAGCAAATAGTAGAACATGATATTTGGAATATTCATGTGATGATAACTTTAGTGCTTAATCTGTTATGCTTGCCGCAAAGACTCATTAATTTCTTAGTCAGAACTAAGGATTAGATCCTTATAGTATGATATTCAAATTGAAGGATCCTCATAGATCTATATTTAGATCTTAGAAGTAGAAATTGCAATAGTAAACTCTTGGAGAGTTAATGGCTATACTCAAGGAGACAAAGCCAGAGTTTGCAATAGGGCAAGAAGCGCAAGACGCATCTTACTTCGACATTCTAGAAGGCCATGGCTTGGCCAAAGGCTTCTGGGGTGGAAAAGGGCAAAGGAAAAATCATTATAATCTTCTGGGAAGACAAATGACATATCCCAAAATGTCTGCCTAAACTGTGGCAAACGGGGTCACTAGAAGCTTGATTGCCGTATGGACAAGGGAGAAATGAAGGAAGTGAAGATGGGCAAGGCTCCGGCTTCAAATATGTTTGTCATAAACATGTTCGCTACTGGTATTAAAAATTGGATTTTAGATACTGAGTGTGGTACATAAATATGTACTGGTGTGCAGTATCTGCTGATTAGCAGGATACTGACTTCAGTTGAGATTTATCTGCAAATCAGAAACGGGACTAGAGTCGCTGTTTTGACAGTAGAGACCTAAGTTTAGGAACTACCTTTCGGGTATGTACTTAAATTAGAAAACTGTTACAATGTAACTAGTTTGACTAGAAAATTTATCTCTATATCAGGGTTTAATCCGTTGCGGATATACCTTTGTATTCTAGAACACTAAAGTGTTTTATTTTATAAATATGATATTGAGATAAGCACATTAGATGTGAATAACAGTATTTATATTTTGAATATAAACAAATCTCAAACGTATAACATGACAAACAAATAGCTCAAAATGATTTGATCAGGTGAGACTTGTTTGTGGCATTGTTGTCTGGGACACATCAAACAAGACTCGTATATCCACACTTTTGAAGAGTGGATACTAGGACGGATTTGATTTTATTCAAATAATGTCTACGAATCTAGTTTATTAGGCAAAGTGCCTGAAATACTTTTTACTTGGTAAAAGTGCAAGTGCCACCGATCTGTTAGCCCTCGTTCATAGTGACGTAAGTGGGCCCATATCTAGCTAGGCTAGAGGTGGTTATGAACACTTCATAACCTTTAGCGTTATGGTTATGTGTTTGTTATGAAACACGAATCGGAAACTTTTGATAAATTCAAAGAGTTTCGACACGAAGTAGACAAACAGATCAGCTAAAGTATTAAAACATCACGGTTAGACCATGATGGAAAATACTTAACCAATAAGTTTCTCAAATACTTGAAAGAGTATAGTATTCTTTCAATGAGGACTCCTCTCGGAACACGTCAATTGGACGGTGTGTCCGAACAGAGAAACCGAATTTTGTTGGACATGATAAGGTTAATCATGAGTCGCTTTGAGCTACCATTTCCTTTAAAGGATATGCATTAAACAGTACAAAACTTATTTTGAATAAGGTTCCATAAAAATCTGTTAGACAGACTTCATATTAGATATAAACAGGAAAGAAACCGGGTTTTCTCATTCCTGAAGATTTGGGAATGCTGGGCATATGTTTGGATGATACCAAACTAGAACCCAAATCGTATAAGTGCCTAAGTTGTGGGTTATCCTAGGGAAACCAAAGTATAGTACTTATACAACTCACTAGAGAACAATGTAATTGTTGCTCGCCATGCGGTTTTCCTAAGAGGAATACCTATATGCAGTGGTAAGTGGGAGAAAAGTAAAACTCGATGAAAATCGGAGTAATGCTTTTCCAGGCACCGATTCCTTAAAGGAACAAAAACAGTTCATCAGGGATGAAACTATACAAATAATCTTCGAATACACAAGAGCCTCGTAAGTCGGAGAGAGTCAGAAAACAACCTGGGGTATGGGTTTCTGATCTCACCTCATAAAGATGTCAATCTTATTGAGGAATACAAACCGACTACGTATGAGGAAGTGATACAAGGTATCGAATCCCTATTATAGCAAAGTTCCATGAAGTCCGAAATGGATTCCTTGTATACCAACCAAGTTTGGACAGTGGTTGTTGTACCGGAAGGCATTGTGCCTATTGGTACTATATAAGTCTTCAAGGAAGACATACATGGAAGGCAACATACCAACGTACTAAGCTAGGCTTGTAGCAAAAAGGTATCGTTATCAACATTGTGTCGATTACGACGAAACCCTTTTAACCGTTGCCATGGTTAAATCCATTTGGATAATGCTTGCTGATGCTGCATGTTTCATTTATGAAATATGGCAGCTGAACGTCAAAATTGCTTTCCTTAAACGGAAACATTTTTGGAGGATGTTTACAACATCCTGATGGTTTTTCATACCAAAACGAGCAAACAAGGTTTGCAAGTTAATTCGATCCATGGATGGATTGAAGCAAACATATCGTTCTTGGAACTATCGTTTTGATGTAATCATTGTTGGATAATATGACCCATAGCGTCACTATTTGCACAGATCATTGTGTTGTTGTAGCAAATTAACTATGTAATAAGGAAATTGCACTCTCATCATTTGTGATTAGATCACCATAGATATATAAATGAAGAGAGGTCCCTATGATTAGTTCCTGGATTGAGATGATATGAGACAGTATCAGTCCACGAAGGATTAATCATTAAATATCCCTAGCCGTAGTATTATCGAGACTGGACATCGATAATGCGGTATAGGCTAGTATTGCACTTGTGCGCGTTGTGAGGGCACAACGACATAGTTCTCATATATATAAGTATTGGATACTTATGCAAGTGCGATAGGAGGTCTTGTTTCACCGATGGTACGGGAAACAGTTTCGCTCTGGATAGACCCCTCGGAATCCCATTGGTATTATGTCTATGTGTCTATGGGAGGCCGAAATCAAGGTAGGTGTGTATAGTCTTAACCTGAGACTTACATCGCTAATGCTTACGACAATCGATATACTTTAGTTGAGGTCGTCTAGGACTGTAACCGGTTCTGTGTACGCCAATGCCGGGTATATTGAGAATCGTAGTGTATTGGATGTGATGTCAAGACGGAAGTGTCACTCCAGTCATAATGGAGATGATGTCACGCAGGATACGGTATTAGTGCTCTTAATGTGATGCGCATCCAATCGTGATATTATGACCAGGTCATGAATATCCGATTATAGAGACTAGTTACCAAACATCCGATATGTGTTTCGGACGGGGCAGACACTTATCCAGCCCCAGCCCTAGCACGTGATTATCCGATACTGGGCCGATATGCACAATACATTAGTATACTACGCTTGATACAGATCTTAAATATTCTTTAATGGATATGTCCGGAGAATTAGGTAGACTTGGTGCTTTGCTAGGAGTCGACCTTGTCTCGTAAATCGGTAGAACGTAGTACTTGGTACGTACGTGATTCGGATACTCCGACGACCGTATTTACTGCCAGATTATCCGGGGATCTCATGGGTCGCTTCCCGATAATCCACCGATGACGCACAACTCGCACTCTTGAATAATCTGGGATTATACAGAAGAGAGAGAAAATTAATCTAGGATTAATAACGGAGATATTTTATCTGGGATAAAATGTCGTCTAAAGAGAGAGAACGATTAATTCGGAATTAATCGATGTATTAATATATTCGATATATTAGACGAAATTAGATTTCGACGCGGAATTAAAATCAGATTTTAATTCGGGCAAACGAGTTAATTTAGAATTAATTCGTTAGCGACGTAAATAATAATTTCGCCAGGCGCAATTATTTATTTAAATTCGATTGAATTAACGTCGCGACGTAAGCTCGGTATTTCGGAAATATCGAACCCGAACGCGTGAGTGCACGTGGGCCCACTTCCATTTGGAAACGTGTGGGGCCCACATGACACATGTCATTCTAATGCTTTGCATGTAGATTGTGTACATTGCACTCAATGTCATTGCATGGAGTTTGAGTGTTTGACACTCTAAGCCATTGCATGTTATGTGTCATAATTTTATTATTAATTTAATGAAAATTATGGCATAAATATAAATTGATTTTTGGTAAATCATTTTAACAACTTAATACACAATTTTATCTCTCTCAAATTCTCTCTTCCTCTCACGGCAATGGTGGCCATTCTTCACTGGTTTTGAACCAGTTTGGGCGTGAATAAGGGAAGCAAGAGTGGTTTCTCATGGTGAGAAATCAAGTGCTAGCACACTTTCAAGTCTTGCGAAGGTGGTAGGGAGGTTCGACCATGAGGCGGGACTCATCCGATGGAGTTTGGAGCTTCGTTTTGAGACCCGAAACTGCCAAGACAGTGAGCATGGACTGGTTGCAGTAAGCTTACCAAGGCAGTGTAAGAGTTCAATCAAGGTCCCAAGGATCACAAACATGCATAAAAACCGCATATGAACACATCAAAGGAGGTGCGGAATATACTCACATTGAATTTCGGTTTTGATGGATGAAGAACAAGATGCGTTTTTGGCTCCCTCCAAGTCACGGCAGTAGCTTTTCTTGCAGTGGGCTGCGCGAGTGAGGACTGGTTTGGACTCCACCATGTTCGGCCATTGTTGAGCACCATTGAAGCTCAAAGCTTCAAGCTTTCCAAGCTCATAAATTCGCTGCCCTATCACCTTTGTATCACTCATGGTGTGCTAGCACTCTACATCTTCCTTGCTTCCCTTTAAATTCGGCAAACCAGAAAGTTTGAGAAGATGAAACGGTTCCAAACCGTGAAGGGAGGAAGAAGAGAAAGAGAGGGAAAAGAGATAGAGAGAAAAAACGTTTTGGCTCCCAAAATCCCAAAACCGTGTACTGTTACCTTAGGTGGAGAGAGAATAAAAAGCTTTTGTATATATCTCTTATTAATATTTTACCAAGTAAATAAAATAAGATATATACTCAACTTTAATTCAAAAGCCAAAAAGGCAAGGAATAAAATAATGTTATATTCCATCTCAAGCCTTTTAAAAGCTTTCAATCATTTCACATCACTATTCACATCACATCTCTTCACTTTATCAAAGTGACAAGTTGTCAAGTCACATCACTCAAAGTGACAATTGATTTGACGATTGACGCGACTAGTGATTTGACGCTTGATGTGACTTGTGTGCCGCACTCGAATTTGAAATGCGAATGCGCTCGCAATCACTCTCGGGCTCGGGTTCGCTAATTCCAAATTAACGAATTTTCCGTCGCGTCGTAATTAAATGATTACGCCTAGCGAATTCACTATTCACGTCGCTAACGAATTAATTCTAAATTAATTCGTTCGCCCGAATTAAAATCTAATTTTAATTCCGCGTCGAAATCCAATTTCGATTAATATATCGAATATATTAATTTTATCGATTAATTCCAAATTAATCGTTCTCTCTCTTTAATTAATATTTTATCCCAGATAAAATATCTCCGCAATTAATCCCAGATTAATTTTCTCTCTCATCGAATAATCCCAGATTAATTCTATCTCTCTCTTCTAATTAATCCCAGATTAATCAAAGTGCGAGTCATACGTCATCGGTGAATCTTCAGGAAGCGACCCATGAGATCTCCGGATATGTTGGCAGTAAATACGATCGTCGGACTATCCGAACACGTAAGTACCTCGTACTACGTTTATATCGATTTACAAGACAAGGTTGGCTTCTAGCAAAGCGCCATGCCTACCCAATTCTCCAGAAATATTCTTACAGGAATATATAGATCTGTATCAAGCGTAGTATACCGTAGTATTGTGTATATCGGCCCAGTATCGGATAATCATGTGCTAGGGCTGGGGCTGGATAAGTGTCTGCCCCGTCCGAAACACATATCGGATGTCTGGTAACATAGTCTCTATAATCAGATATACATGACCTGGTCACAATATCCCGATTGGTTGCGCAACACTCAAGAGCACTAGTACCGTATCCTGCGTGACATCAACTCCAATATGACTGAAGTGACACTTCCGTCTTGACATCACACCCAATACTCTACGACTCTCTGATAAACCCAGAAGTGGTGTACACAGAACCGGTTAAAGCCCCCTACCACCAAGACCAAAGTTATCGATTATCGTAAGTATTAGCGATGTAAGTCTCAGGTTAAGACCATACACACCTACCTTGATATCGGCCTCCCATAGACACATAGTCATAATACCAATGGGATTCCGAGGGGTCTATCCAGAGCGAAGCTGTTTCCCGTACCATCGGTGAAACACGACCTCCTATCGCACTTGCATAAGTATCCAATACTTATATATATGAGAACTATGCCGCTGTGCCCTCACAAACGCGCACAAGTGCAATACTAGCCTATTCCGCATTATCGATGTCCAGTCTCGATAATACTACGGCTAAGGATATTTAATGATTAAACCTTCGGGGACTGATACTGTCTCATATCATTCTCAGTCTAGGTACTAATCATAGGGACCTCTCTTCATTTATATATCTATGGTGATCTAATCACAAATGATGAGAGTGCAATTTCCTTGTCACATAGTTAATTTGCTACAACAACACAATGATCTGTGCAAATAGTGACGCTATGGGTCATATTATCCAACAATCTCCCACTTGGCACAAAGCCAGTCACTCGAGTGTCTAACACTCGAACTATGTACAATTCGCTCAAATTGCTGAGGAAAGGTTTTCGTCAGCGGATTTGCTTAATTATCGTCTGACGCGATTTACACGATCATCACATCGCCACGATGTATGATCGAACGAATCAGATGATATAGAAGTATATATCTGGATCGTCGATGAGACCTTTAATTCTTTAGCCTGTGCTGACGCCTAGCTCAGCTGCTAACAGAACTATATCTAATCTAATTAGATTTATTATCGATCCAAATGGCTTCTATTGCTGCCTCAGCTGCAGCAATAATCCGCATTTGTTGTTAATTCGGCAACAGTTATCTTGCTCGGAAGATTTCCAGCTTACTGTCCCAGTGTTCAATCTTTATAGTACCGCAGTATTTACCGGTTTGGAAACTTGCAGCAGTGATCCCAGTCACTTCAAGTTCTCCATCTCCATAGTTTAAGATAGCATCTTTAGTTCTCTCAGATACTAACAGATGTTCTTAATCTTCAATCCAGTGACTATCACTTGGATTGACCCGATTGTGACTCCATATGCTCGAAGCGTATGAGACACCAATACAAGTACATTTTAAATGTACAATTTCCAAGAGAGTGTTAACAACTTCTAATCTATCCCAGTAGATCTTTATTCCTTGAATAAAGGTTGTTACTCCCCAGAATTCTACGGAGAATTTCTATGAAAGCCAAGCTTTCACCAATTGTTTTATGGGAATGTCACTGTCAGTGCGCTCTCCCACTAACCTCCTTATATACACAAGAGTTATTTCGTTTTGAGTTAAATCATAAACCATTATGATTATTTCAAAACGTCAGTTCCAAGAACCTTATGCTTGCTTCAATCCAAACATGGATTGAATAATCCGCAAACCTTGTTTGTCGGTTATACAAAATCGTCAGAATGTTATAAACATTCTCCAAAAGGTTTCCTTTTCAGGAAAGTGATTTTGATTTGTAACTGACACATTTCATAAATGAAATATGCAGTTATCAACAAGCATCTTCAAAATGGATTTATCATGGCAACAGGTAAAAGGTTGAACCGTTATTAACACAATGTTGATAACGATACCTTTCCGTCAAAAGCCCAGCTTTGTACGTTGGTATGTTGCCTTCCATGTATGTCTTCCTTGAAGACGTTTAATGTACCATAGGCACAATGTCTTATGGTACAACAACTAGTATCCAAAATAGTTGTTATACATGGAATCCATTTCGGATTCATGGCACTTTGCCGTAACAGAGAGTCGATACCTTGTATCACTTCCTCTAAACGTAGTCGGATGGTACACCTCCATAAGATTGACATCTTAATGAGGTTAGATCAGAAACCCATACCCTAGGTTGTTTTCTGACTCTATCTGATCTACGAAGTTTCTTGTGTATTTGAAGATTAATGGTACAGATTCATCATTGATGAACTGTTTGTGTTCCATTAAGGACTTCGTGCTTTGAATAGTATTACTCCGATTTTTCATCGAGTATCACTATCCTCCCACTGACCACTGCATATCGGTATTCCTCTCAGGAAAAACCGCATGGTGAGCAACAATCACATTGTTCTCATGTGAGAATTACAAGTACTATACTTAAGGTTTCCCTTAGGAAAACCTATATTGGCACTTATCCAATTTGGGTCTTTTAGTTGTATCATCATCAAACGTCATGCCTGGCATACCCAAATTATCAGGAATGAGAAACCTTGTTTCTTCCCTGTTCATATCCTATATGATATCTGTCAAACAGATTTATATGGAACCTTATTCTAAATAAGTTTTGCACTGTTAATACATATCCTATTGAAGGAAACAATAGCTCAGAGCGACTCGTGATAAACCTTATCATGTCCAACAAAATTCGGTTTTAGTTCGGACACACCGTCTAACTGACGTGTCTCGTTTAATTGTGTCCTAGACAACAATGCCATAAATAAGTCTCTATTGATCAAATCAATTTGAGCTATTTATTTGTCATTTATATGTTTGAGATTTTTATTTATATTCAAAATATAAATTCTGTTATTTACATCTAATGTATTTATCTCAGTATCATCTTTATATAATAAAACACTCAGTGTTCTATAATATAAAGGTTTTATCCGCAACGGATTAAACACTGATAAAGAGATAATGTCTCTAGTCAAACTAGTTACATTATAACAGTTCCTAATTCAAGTACATACCCGAAGGGTAGTTCCTAAACTTAGGTATCTACGGTCGAAACAGCGACTTTCGTCCCGTTTCCGATTCGTAGAGCAATCTCAGCTTGAAGTCAGTATCCTGCTCAAAGCAGATTCTGAATATCAATACATATATTTTATGTACCACACTAAGTATTTAAAATCTAATTCAATAACTAGCTGTGAACATAACTAAGACAAACATTTTTAAAGTTAGAGCCTCGCCCTTTCTTTAATTCCTTCGTGTCTTCCATATCCAAATGGTAGTCACTTTGGGATATGTTAATTATCCTTTTCAATATTTTAGGAACCTTAGGCCAAGCCTTGGGTTTTTAGAATATTGAAAGGAATGTGCACCTCGTGCTACATGCCCAATTGCAAACTTTGACTTTACATGAATAGTCAATTAATTCTCCAAGAATTATAAATTGCAATTTTAATACTTCTTAAATCCAAAATTAGATTTATGACAAGTATATTAAATTAAGCATTAAAGTCATCATCACAAAAAGCTTCCAAAGATTTTATGCTCTACTTATCTTGCTTAATTTTGGGCTTAAGGTATAATAAGTTATTTTATCCAATAAAGCAACCTATTATTTATTCCCAATTTGAAAATTAAATCATTTAAAATATTTTAATCCTAGATTATATTTTAAATATCCAACTTTTCAATTTTATCTTGATTACAATAGTCCAACTATTTAATCAACGATTAGTGGTACTTTATATATTATAATGATTATAATAGTCCAACTATATAATCAAATATAATCCAAATTAATTAACCTCAATTACATTGATTACTATAATCCAATTATAAAATCAACTGAAATTAATTAATTCAAATATATTGATTAATATAATCCAATTATATATAATCAAGTATAATACAGTCCAACTGTTTATTAAAACAACAATTTAAATATTAGTCTAACTAACATTTAATCTAATGACGAAATAATTTAAATGAGCGCATATGGCGAGTAATTGAACGAATATTGCAAATTCAATCTTGCCTCCCACTATTTTTCGTCGAGCCTCTAACCCTCTGTCGAGTACTCGGGAAACCGTTTTCCTAGTGGGCTAGGATCCCGTTAAATATCACACAATCTTGACTTTGGCCAACAAATTGTATGATAATAACTAGGTAGATCTCGAAGATCAATTGGATCTTATCCAACTCCTAGATCCAGTAGGTGGACATCCAAGTCCCAACATATATCTTATATATGCCTATACATCGAATGTATAGCCTAACCTTTTTCCTCTGAATCAACTAGGCCTTGGCTTTGGCACAACAAACCTAGTGATCCCAGTCAAGCGCGGACCCATTGACATGGAAGCTTCGTAATCAATGTCAATGGACAAGAAGTGGTCTTGACTTTGGCCAACAAACCACAACTTGGACACGACACCGATATGGAACAAAGCCTCGTGATTAAAACACATCTTTGATGGACAAGGGCTTGACTTTGGCCAACAACCCTGCCAATCTCGGATCTTGAGTAAGAATCACTCAATGGAAGGAAAAACGCATGATATTTAACGAGGGTTTTCGCGTGCAAATTGGCTACCAATTTAATTATCTTTGTTAAGGTCTCATCATCATACACCCTTAAGCGTGCATTCTAAACACATAATAAAGCGAGTATGAAATAAATAATAATGATATGCTGATGGATATTTTACATTGATCCTAGATCAAATCTCTCACTTCTCTCCCGCTTGCACTTGTATTACTTCTACCCGTTACACTACACTTCTAAAGAAACCTCTTTTACATAGAGGGGAATAGGTGAGAAGAGAATACAAAGAAATATGAGATAAGGCTGGACACGCAGGTCCAATTTAATAAATCAAATTTATTACAATTTCCAAAATCGCCCAACCCGACTAATATCCATCCGATATACATTATTCAAACATCACAACCATGTTCATACAAGCATGTTATCAATCAATCAATCAAATTAATTAATCTTGAATATTAGTGATCATCCAATGTTCAAACAAAGATTTGATTTTTGTTCGAGTCAAACTCGTTTTGCGAACACGTACTCAAGTACAATTTCTACGAATTAAATTAAATTACATAATTAAATCCAATTTAATACGTATTTAATTCTAATTCATTATTAATTCTAAATTAAATATTACACTTTTATTAACGAACCTTTACGACTTAAATTCCAAATTTAATCGCAACGGGTCTCAAAGCCCGACTAACCTAATGTTTTATTTAATAAAGTCCAATGGGCTTTTAATTAATTTCTTATAAGGCGTGGACTTTGGTCAACTCGGGTCAAACCGAACAACCAAATCCAATCCGGGAGTTACCCCATAAGCCTTTAAATTATTTTGGCCATTAGGCTGTTGGGAATCTAATAACCATATCCCAAGATCAAAAACCA